>CAUYQG010054116.1:45-42627 GCA_963574415.1 Tarsius wallacei | reverse complement strand
TCCATGCTCATGGATAGGAAGAATCAACATTGCTAAGATGTCCATCCTAGCAAAGGCAATCTACAGATTCAATGCAATACCCATTAAGTTACCAACATTATTCTTCTCAGACCTGGAAATGACAATACAGAAATTCATGTGGAAGCATAACTGAATAGTCAAAACAATCATTAGCAAAGGAAACAAAGCAGGAGGTATCACATTTCCAGACTTCAAACTTTACTGTAAGGTTACGGTAATCAAAACAGCCTAGTATTGGTACAAGAACAGGCCCATAGACCAATGGAACAGGATAGAGATTCTGTGAGCAAAGCCTCAATTTCTAAACCGACTCGCCTTTCACAAAGCCTCCAACAACAACCACTGGCAAGATGAGAACCTATTCAGTAACTGATGCTGGGAAAACTGGCTGATCACATGCAGAAGATTGAAACAGGACTCCTACCTATCACATACAAAAAATGAACTCTAAATGGATCAAAGACCTAAACGTAAAATCTCAAACTATAAGAATCTCAGAAAATGCAGGAGACACCCTTATGGAAATTGGAACTGGCAATCAACTCCTGATCAAAACTCCAAAAGTGCCCATGCCATAAGAGATAAGATAGACAAGTGAGACCTCATCAACTGATAAGCTTCTGCAAAGCAAAAGAAACCATCAATAGAGCAGGGAGACAGTCCACAGGATGGGAAAACATATTTGCCAACTGTTTATCTGACAAAGGCCTAACCTATAGGATCTACAAGGAACTCAAATGCACCAAAAGGAAAAAAACAAACAGCCCCATTAAAAAGTGGGCAAAAGACATGAATAGACACTTCTCAAAAGAAGATACATGAGTAACCAACAGACACATGAAAAAGTGCTCAGCCTCACTCATCATTAGAGAAATGCAAATCAAACCACATTGAGATACCACCTAACCCCAGTAAGAATGGTCATCATTAATAAAACAAACAACAACAGATTCTGGTGAGTATGTGGAGAAAAAGGAATGCTTCTACACTGCTGGTGGGAATGCAAACTAGTACAACTTCTTTGGAAGACAGTGTGGCGGTTTCTGAAAGAACTAGAAATTGACCTTTTCTATGACCCAGCAATTCCCCTATTGGGAATATACCCGGAAGGACTCAAATCATTTTGCAAAAAAGATACCTGCACATGTATGTTTGTTGCAGCTCTATTCACAATAGCAAAAACATGGAAGCAACCATATTGCCCATCAAAGCTGGACTGGATTAAAAAAAAGTGATACATATACACAATGGAATATTATGCAGCCATAAAGAAGGACAAACATATGGACTTTGCAATAACTTAAATGGATATAGAGTCTATCGTACTCAGTGATCTATCATGGAAACAAAGAAAAGAGTACCATACGTTCTCACTCATAAGTGGACCTTGAACAATTATAATACTATAAGAAAGTGATTGGCAGTAGTGGGGAACTGTAGGGGGAGGAGGGTGGGATTGGCTGTTGAAGAAAACTGCTGGGGAGGTAGGGGCACACTTCATCAACAAGGATACCTGCATAATCAACATTTGTATACCTAACCCTGAATTGTTCCCCACATCTTTATATTTAAAAAAAGAGAAGAAGGACAAACATATGGACTTTGGAGCAACTTGGATGGATTTAGAGTCTATCACACTCAGTGATCTATCACAGAAATAAAGAACAGAGTGTTCCATATTCTAACTCATAAGCAGACCCTAACATATACCATAATACTATTAGAAAGCGATTGGCAGTAGCGGGATACTGCTGGGGAGGGGTTTGTGGGAACACACATCAATATGCATACCAGATCTCAAACCAGGCAAAATGGGGACCAACGAGAGGCCCAAACTTTACCTGTATGATGACCACTTGCATACCTAATCCTGAATTGTACTCCACATTTTTAAAATAAAAAAAATTTTAAAAACCACAAAGAACCAATGGGCAAACAGAAAAACAATATGGAACAAATTAAAAATGTTCATAAAATAAAATAAGAGCAAAGCAGTTACAAAACAAATGAAAATGTAACCCTTTAAGTGTCTCTCAATTTTAAAAAAAGAATTATTTGTGAAAACAGTGACTGAGACAGCCTTAAAATCTCCTTTAACTTGACTAAACATTAGGCAGGATTCTTCTTTGTGCTAGGTCCCTGGCCTCCCTTTTCTTAGAGCATTTTATTTAGATAATTTGTCATTGTACATTCTTCTTATGCCTTTTGACATGTAAATATTTAAAAATGTCTCTTGCCAGTTTTATGACCTAAGTATGTCAAAGACCTGGGAGTCATCTCTTTGAAATGTAATCATCAAAAAAAACCAAAACAAATTGGTAAAGTAAAATTTCTTAATAGATTAAATACGAAATTTTTTATATTAAATATTAACAAATATTTATTGAATCACAGCATTAGATACAGAGCTCCTCTTAACAGAGAAAAAAATTTTAAAAAATGGTGAGTACTCTAGTCACTCAGATGGGGATAAGAGGGCATATAAACATAAAATAATGACATTATAATTCAAAATGATAAACAATTAAATGCTAGGATGATTAATTTAGAACCCATATGTAATAACAACTCAGAGACAGAGGACATACACATCAATAGGTGGTTTGGGTTGTACCACTTGACACTTTTCTAGGAGAGTCAAAACGTTCCTATTGCCCACCCTAATAATCCTCTGGTGGGAAAAGGTACTGTACTTTATGTCTATAAATCATTACTCTGAATACATACCTATTGTAGCATAATACCTATTCTGCATAATAAAACAATGCAGAAATAGAACATTTTCAGAGCATACCCCACTGACCCAGACAATATCGAGATTTAAGCAAGATCTGTCTTTGCTGCCTCCAGCCCTGTTCATCTGTTACTTTGTCAATACTGGTCTTTTCTTTCTTTTTTTTTTTAATTTCTTTATTTTAAAATTGTGGAGTACAATTCAGGGTTAGGTATACAAATATTCATTGTGCAGGTACCCTCGTTGATGAGCGTGCCCTTCCTTCCCCAGGTAGTTTCCCACTCCTGCCAATTCCACCTCCCTGCCCCCGCTCCACCCCCACAGTTTCCCGCTGCTGTCATTCCTTTTCTTATGGTATTACGATAGTTGTTCAAGGTCCACTTATGAGTGAGAATATGTGATACTCAATTCTTTGTTTCTGTGAAAGATCACTCAATATTATAGACTCTAAGTCCATCCAGGTTGCTGCCAAGATCATGATTTTGTTCTTCTTTATGGCTGCGTAATATTCCATTGTGTATATGTACCACATTTTTTTATCCAGTCTCTTTTGATGGGAAGCATGGTTGGTTCCATGTTCTTGCTATTGTGAACAATGCTGCGATAAACATACATGTGCAGGTATCTTTTTTATAGATACTTGGGTTCTTCCGGGTATATTCCCAGTAGAGGGATTGTGGGGTCATATGGAAGGTCGATTTTTAGAACTTTTAAAAATCAACACACTGTTTTCCACAGAGGTTGTATTAGTTTACACTCCCACCAACAGTGTAGAAGTGTTCCCTTCTTGCCACATTCTCTGGCCTTTTAATGTCCAATAGAAGCTTCTCAGACATGTAGTCTTCCATTGGTTGTTGACATATTGGTCTAAATTTAGTCCCTATGCAAATGTTCCTTGAAGCTTAGTTCTGCTTATAAAATGAAAGATTTTATCTTTTCCCAAAGCAGCATTAATGTTAGAAATTAGGTAAGAGATACATTTTGGGGACCATTTAGAGGCATAGACATTTTTCTTCTAACGCACATGGTAAATGGTCTCTTGTCTCCTGCCTGGGAGGAAAGACACAGGGCTTATTAGTTGCAGCTTAGACTCCAAAGCCAGATGGCCTATGTTCAAATTCTGACTCTCACTCCACTATTAATTAGCTGTGTGACCTTGGGCATTATTAACATCTTGATGTCTGTTTCCTCATCTGAAAAATGTAGATAATAAGACCTGCAATATAGTTTCCATCTCAGTCCTGTGAGTATTCAGTGAGGTAATCCATGTAAAATGCTAAAACTTTTCCTGCCATAAATAATTCCTTACAAAGGATCGAACACTAGTAATCCTAGTGATAGTGATAGCACTAATAATGCTAAGAAAATGTTGTTGCACGCACACAGCACCATTAGTTGTAGTAATTCCCCACCCTTGCACACGCTCTGAAATATTGATTGACATCCTACATGTAGTTCTGTTGTGGTGTGGTCAAACTTTAACGTGGGCTTTAGTTGTTTCTTTCTGCTCACACAATAGAATTCTAATTACTCTACCATAATTGATCCACCTTAAAATGCTCTCTGGGAAGCATGTTGAAGTGCCCCTGGAGTTGTTTTAGTTGCACCTGAGCATTTAATTAAGACACATTGACGAGGTGATTCTATCCTGAGTAACAGCTTCATTGCATCACGTGTTGCCAGAAAACGCCCTGATAACCTCATTCTGCCTCTCTAGATTAGCGGCCCTGGGCACTGGAGAAGCACTATTCTTTACAGAACCATGTATCTTCACACGCTGTGATCTGGCCTCAGAATAAAGAGCCCCCAAGCCTGCCTTTCCTAATTTGATGTTACCACATGGTAGAGGAGATGGATCACAATGGTAGCATAAAATGTTTGAGTGAGGGCAGCCAGCTGTTTGGTGCTACTTATCTACTTCTGGAAAAGAGTATGGAGCTGCCCTATTTTTCCCCCCACACATAAAATTTGATGAGATATTAACATTTAAATTGTAACACTTTATTTTTATTCTGTTTTAGAAGCTTTGAAATGCATTAGACTGTTTCAAGTTGCCTTTTGGGGGAAACACTAATACCTCCAGCTTTTCTGTGGTCTTTTTCAACCTGGGTACCTGCTGTCACTCCACAAGTCCGCAGAAGAGAATTTCAGTCATTGCTGAAGCGCTAGGCTCTTGCTTGTCTAAATATTCCTACTTGTCTAATCTTCCAGGTATTTTAGCCTGACAACTTGGACCAAATAAAAGGTAAAATGTTAGCTCCCCTCCCTTTATGAATTCCATGGGTGCCTAAGCCCTTGTCCAAGCCCTCTGTTTCCTTTCTGTCCATGGGTCTGCAATATGACCACAAAGTAGACTTTTAATTATCAACTTGGAAAAAATGGAGCTACCATTTTAAGAGTGACTGGTGAATAGGGTATTCTACCAAGCAAACCCTCCTGCCCATGCCCTCCACTATCATGACAACATTCTGCCCTGGACCCAGCCCTTTACAACTCTTCTAAGATCCAGATCAAATGTTGCCTCTTTTCTGCAACTTTTTTTTAACACATCGTCCTCTGTCCCCTACATTATGAATTCTCACAGTTACTTCCAGTATTTTCAAAGAATAATATATATAACTAATACAGATTTATTAGCTTGTGTTGATGCCTGTCCTGTTAGTCTGTGAAGCCGCAGGTACAGTCATTTCTTAGTATCTACAGAGAATTGGTTCCAAGACCCCCTGTGGATATCAAAATTTGCAGTTGCTCAAGTCCTTTATACAAAATGGCATAGTATTTGCATATGACCTATGCTCAACTTCTTATATACTTTAAATCATGTGTAGATTACTTATAATACCTAACCAATATACACACTATGTAAATAGTTACACTGTATCATTTGTATTACTTTTTATTGCAGTTTTTGGAATATTTTTCTTTTAAACTATTTTTTTTTTTTTTTTCTGAGTTGGAGTCTCACTCTGTCGCCCAGCCTGGAGTGCAGTGGCTGCTCCCGGCCACTGCAGCCTCGACCTGCTGGGCCCCGGCAATCCTTCCGCCTCAGCCTTCCAAGTAGCTGGAACTACAAGCGCATGCTACCACGCCTGGCTAAGTTTTGATTAATTGTAGAGATGATGTCTCGCCAAGTTGCCCAGGCGGTTCTCGAACCTTCAGGCTCAGGCAAATCCACTCACCTTGGCCTCCCAAAGCGCGGCATTACAGACTGAGCCACCGAGCCCAGCTCTGGAATATTTTTGATCTGTGGTTGGTTGAATCTGCAAATGTGGAACTGCAAGTTTGGAATCTGACTGTATTTTATTCATGTTTGTAATATTTAGTACCATGGGGTTGGCACACTTGAATGACTTATGAAATTAAAGTGAAATAAAATAAAATGAGATGAAAATTAATGTGCACTAAAATAAACAATTAGGTAGAGTTTAAAAATACTTATAGTGACTTTCTAGTCCATACCACCCAAATAAAAATCTCACCTGAATAAAAATGATCAAAGAACTGAGTTACATTAAGAGTGATTGACCAAGATTCAAGTCTACCACAGATATAGATGCTTCTTCAATAATTCGTTTATCCTCAAAACCACCCTGATAATTTCAAAAGATACTTCACCGGCAAAATTAGAGAATGTTAGCAAAGTGGCTGGCTAGATTCTCCAGGCTTTCTTCCTTCCATACACACAAAAAGCCAAAACAACAAATAAACAACTACATTTTGACCAAAATAACTAAAGGAGAACTTCAAAGAACAGCAAAGACGCAGCAGAAATTCAATAGAGTACAGAAACCCAACCTGGCCACATAGAAAAGGGAAGAAAACACCTTGCTTCTGACACCTCATCATCCCAGTTGGGATCAACTTGGAATCAGGAAGGACTTCTTCCTACAAAAGGAAAGGTGAGCAAGTGAACACTAGCAGCCCCCATCACCACTGTAGACACCTGCAATCCTCACTAAAGAAAACTCCTGCAGTACTCACTGGCTCTTAGCCAAGCCGAGGGAGCTCTTCAGAATCCACATGTACTAAGCTACCTCCAGAGAACAAGCCAACACTGTGCCCTGACTCCCACCCCCTAAGGCTTTTTTTCCCAATACTAAGCTGTGTCATCTTGGAACCAGAGCCACTGCTAGAGTGTGTCCTATTCCAGGGGTGAGCAGCCATTGCACATTTGCATCCCCGAGGCTTTGCTCCCTCTGCAAAATGCCCACAGGATAATTTTTCATGCCCAAGCAAAGCTACTGCTACACCTTACCCACTAGGGCCAAGCTATCATGGAGCTACTTCCTCCCCCTATTTCAGTTTCTAATGAACCCTCCAATTAGGGCCAAGCTGAAGAGGCGCCCTGCCCTTCAGGGAACTTAGACCTCTAGCACACTAGAGTAGTCAATCCTTTCCTCCTTGCACCACATGTGAGGTATCATCCTCCCTCCAGAAGCTCTAAGTCTTTGGCATACCAGATCAATTGCACCCTTCAGCCCCATAGCTTCAGGGGTGTCCCATCCTTCGGAGCTGTAGAGGCTCTACCAACCCATGTGGCCACATTTTCTGGGGCTGAGCAGATACAGGGTCATGTATCTTGGGGAATCAGAGGCTTGGCTGAGATGTACCATGCGATCCTCCTAGCCGAATAGCCACGGTACCTTGCCTACCTAGAGCTGGACTAGACACCTGCAGTCTGAGATGCTGAGGGGACCCACTTTTCTGGAAAGCGTGAAATAATTGCTGTGCTGCTTCTCACAGACACAGTGGTTTCTTGCGCTTCCTGGTTTTTTGTTGCTACTGTACCTGGGCTTACAGAGCCTGGGTCACTGCCTTATCCTACCATCCTAGAGTTCAGCATTACCATTGTGTAATAATACCTCATCTCCTAGAGTGCAAGCTGCTGCTGTGCCCTGCTGGTTTGGGTTCTAAAGTGTAGTTGTGTCTTGCTCCTCAGAGCCTGAGCCTCTGGAACATACCTTCTTCCTCTGAGCTGGGCCTGGGGTGTGCCCTCCCTCCCAGAGTCAGAACCACAGCTGCATCCTAGACCCTTGGGCCCTTCTGAGGTGTGCCTTAGAGCAACATACTCCCTTCTTAGAGGAAGAACAAGAACTGTGCCTTGGAAAGTGAATCTGTGCCTTAAGTCCTAGGTGCTGCAATATTTTCACAAGATCCTGAGTCCAGATACCCAATTCCACAGCTGCTCAGAGCACCTGTGATGGATCCCATTGCCACTGCATCTACCTGCAGACAGTGTAAAGCTTGACCTCAGGAAAGATACCCCACAGTTAAGACTCTTCACTGGGAAAAACAAGAGAGGAGCATCCCTAAATTCCTTGCCATTCAGCTAATATCACTGAAGCATTCACAGTCATCACTGAAATTAACCATGACTGAAGAAGCTGCATGGAGACTATATCATGGCACCCCCATGGAACCAGAGTCACTGTATTCTTAACTCAGGCTCATCTGAAGGTAACATTCTTTCCCTCTGCAAAACTTAGAGGAGATGACTATCCCTTTAGAGGAACAGATATCAGTGCAGGGATACAAGAAACATGAAAAAGTGGGGAAACATGACACCAACAAAGGTACATAATAGCTCTCCAGTAACTGACCCCCAATACACAGAAATTTATAAATTGCCTGGAAGGAAATTCAAAACAATAATTTTAAGAAAAATCAGTGAGATACAAGAGGATACAGATAGACAATTTGATAAAACCAAGGAAACAATTGTTGATCCAAATAAGAAACTTAACAAAGAGATATCGTTAAAAATAACCAGGCAGAAATCTTGCAATTGAGGAATTCAGTTAATGAAATAAAAAACATATATAATAGAGAGCTTCAACTGCATATTTAATCAAGCAGAAGGAAGAATAGGCCTTTTGAAATGACTCAGTCGGTGGGAAAAAAAGAATGCAAGAGTGAAGACAGACTATGAGACTTATGGGATATTTTAAAGCAAACGTTTACATTTATTTATTTATTTTATTTTAAAGATGTGGAGTACAATTCAGGATTAGGTATATAAGTGGTCATTGCACAGGTAAGGTTTGGGCCTCCCTTTGGTCCCTACTTTGCCTGGCTTGAGATCAGTTACTCTTTTTGAAGTTGTGTCCCTCCCCCCACCCTGGCAGTAACTCACTACTGCCAATCCCTTTCTATAGTATTATGGTTAATGTTCAGGGTCTGCTTATGAGTGAGAACATGTGATACTCTGTTCTTTGCTTATGTGATACATCACTGAGTATGATAGACTCTACATCCATCCAAATTGCTGCAAAGTCTGTATGTTTGTCATTCTTTATGGCTGCATAATATTCCATTGTGTATATATATCACATTTTTTTTTATCCAGTCCAGTTTTGATGGGCAACACCGTTGGTTCCATGGTTTTGCTATTGTGAATAGTGTAGCAAAACATGCGTGTGCAGGTATCTTTTTTGTAGACTGATTTGTGTTCCTCCATGTATATTCCCAGTAGGGGTATTGCTGGGTCATATGGAAGGTCAATGTCTAGTTCTTTTAGAAATCGTTACACTGTTTTCCAAAGAAGTGTCCCCAGTTTACATTCTCACCAGCAGTGTAGAACTGTTCCTTTTTTCCACATCCTCACCAGCATCAGTTGTTGTTTGTTTTATTAATAATGGTCTTTCTTACTGGAGTTAGGTAGTATCTCAATGTGGTTTTGATTTGTATTTCTCTGATGATTAGTGAGGTTGTGCACTTTTTCAGGTGTTGGTTAGCTACCCATATATCTTCTTTTGAGAAGTGTCTACTCTTGTCTTTTGCCCACCTTTTAATGGAGCTGTTAGGTTTTTTTTCTTTCAGCACGTTTGAGTTCCTTGTAGATCCTGGATGTTAGGCCCTTGTCAGATATACAGTTGGCAAATATTTTTTCCCATTCTGTGGGCTGTTTCCCCACTCTCTTGATGGTTTATTTTGCTTTGCAGAAGTTATTCAGTTTGATGAGGTCCCACTTGTCTATCTTATCTCTTATGGCATGGGTACTTGGAGTTTTGATCAGGAATTGGTTGCCAGTTCGAATTTTGTAAGGGTGTCTCTTGCATTTTCTAAGGTTCTTATAGCTTGAGATTTTATGTTTAGGTCTTTGATTCATTTAGAGTTAATTGTTGTGTACAGCAATAGGTAGGGGTCTGGTATCAATCTTCCGCATGTGGTTAGCTAGTTTTCTCAGCACCATTTACTGAATAGATTCTCCTTTCCCCAGTGACTGTTGGAGTCTTTGTCGAAGATGAATTGGTTGAGAAATCGAAACTTTGTTTCCAGAATCTCTCTCCTGTTCTATTGGTCCATATGCCTCTTCTTGTATCAATGCCATGCTGTTTTGATTATTATAGTCTTATAGTAAAGTTAAAAGTCTAGAAGTGTGATACTTCCCACTTTGTTTCTTTTGCTAAGGATTGTTTTGGCTATTTGTGGTTTATATTTCCATATGAATTTCTGTATTGTCATTTCCAGGTCTGAGAAGAATGATGTTGGTAATTTAATGGGTATTGTGTTGAATCTGTAGATTGCCTTGGGTAGGATGGACATCTTTACAATGTTGATTCTTCCTATCCATAAACATGGAATATTTTTCCATTTGTTTAGGTCTTCTTGGATTTCTTTGAGCAGTGTTTTGTAGTTCTCATTGGAAAGGTCTTTCACTTCTCTGGTTAGGAAAATGCTGAGGTATTTCATTTTTTTGTGTGGCTATTGTGAATGTGATTGTGCTTTTTATTTGGTTCTCTGTCTGCTTGTTATTGGTGTATAAGAACTCAATTGTCTTTTGCACATTTATTTTGTACCCTGAGACTTTGCTGAAGAACTTTATTGGTGCAAGGAGGTTTTTGACAGATTCTCTTGGGTTTTCAAGGTATGGTATTATATTGTCAACAAAGAGGGATAACTTAACTTCCTATTTACCTCTTTGGGTGCCCCTGATTTTCTTCTCCACTAATTGCTTTAGATAGGACTTTCAACACAATATTGAACAAGAGGGATGAGTGTGGGCAGCCTTGTCTTGTTCTGGTTTTCAAGGGAAATGTTTCCAGTTTCTGTTCATTTAGCAATATTCTGGTTGTGTATTTATTGTAGATTGCGCTTACTATTTTGTGGTATGTTCCTTCTATGCCTAGTGTTTGAGGGTTTTTATCAAGAAGGGGTGCTGGATTATATGAAAAACTTTTTCTGTATCTATTGATATAATCATGTGGTTTTTGTTTTTACATTTGTTGATGTACTTAATTATATTTATGGTCTTGTGGATGTTGAACTAGCCCTGCATCCCAGGGGTGAAGCCTACTTGGTCATGGTGGATGATGTGAGATATATTTTGAGATGTGTTGTTGGATCCTATTGGCTAGAATTTTGTTGAGAATTTTTGCATCTTTTTTCATTAGGGATATTGGCTTGTATTTCTCTTATTTTTTTGTTGGATCTTTACCAGTTTGGATATCAGTATGATTTTAGCTTTGTAAAATGATTTGGGGAGAATTCTGTATTTTTCAGTTGCCTGGACTAGTTTCAATAGGATTGGCATCAGGTCTTCCTTATATGTTTTTTAGAATTCTGCTGGGAAGCCATCTGGTCCAGGGCTTTTTTTTTTTTTTTTGTAGGTAGTTTTCTTATGATGGAGTCAATTTTCTGGATTGTTTGTGGTATATTTAGTGTCTTAATGTCTTCTTGTTTCAACCTTGGGCCTTGGGTGATTGTGTGTTGTCAGAAAGTCGTCCATTTCATTTAGGTTATCAAGTTTGTTTTCATACAGTGTGCATAGTAATATCTGATAATGCTTTGTATTTCTTCAGGGTCAGTTGTGATTTGATCTTTTGCATTTCTGGTTGTGTTTATTTGGGCTTTTTCTCTCTCTTTCTTGCTCATTCTGGCTAGGTGTCCATCAAACTTGTTTATTATTTCAAAGAACCAGCTTTTTATTTTGTTGATTTTTTTCTTCTATGTTTTGTATTGGACTTTTACTTTGGTGATCTGTATTCTTCTTCTAAAGTTAGGGTGTTGGTGGTCCTGTCTTTCCAGCTTCCTTAGGGTGAATTGTTAGACTATTACTCAGTGATCTTTCCATTTTCTTGATGAGTGTTCATAAAGATATAAATTCCTCTTTTAGAACTGTTTCCACAGCATCCCAGCGGTTTTGGTAGGATGTTTCTTTATTTTAATTTGTTTCCAGGAATATTTTAATTTCTGTTTTGGTTTCTGTGTTTACCCAGTAGTTGTTCATTCTCATGCTGTTTAAAGTCCATGTCTTTGTGGGAATTTTGTTGGTGTTGATATTTATTATTATTATTCTGTAGTATGAGAAGGTGCATGGCAGTATTTTGATCTTATGAATTTTGTTTATGCTTGATTTATGGATGAGAATTTGATTGATCTTGGAGTATGTTCCTTGTGGTGAAGAGCAGAATGTATATTTTGAGGTTGTGTGGTGGAGTATTCTGTAGGTATCAATTAAGTCTATTTGTTTGAGCAACAAATTGATGCTCCAGATCCCTTTGTTGATTTTTTTGCCTTGATGATCTACCTAGGGTTGTTAGTGAGGTATTTAAGTTTCCTGCTATAATAGTGTTAGAGTTAATATTTTTTTTAGTTTTCTTAGTAGTTGCTTTATAAACACTGGTCCTCCAGTGTTGGGTGCATTTGTGCTTAGAATGGATATTTCTTGCTGATGGATTGAACCTTTTATCGTTATGTAGTGTCCTTCCATATCTTTTAAGATTTTTGATAACTTAAAGGTTGTTTTGTCTGATATTAAGATCACGACTTCTACCTTCCTTTGTTATCCATTAGCCTGAAATTCATTTTTTATCTTCTAACTTTGAGTCTGTGTGCATACTATGTGGTGAGATGAGTTTCCTGGATGCAGCAAATTATTGGGTCATGGTCTTTTATATAGATTGCCATTCTGTGTCTTTTCAGTGGTGCGTTCAGTCCATTAATGGTCAGGCTGATTATTGAAATGTGATTTTTTAATCCCCGTCATGAAGTTCTTATAATGATTTTTGTTTGTTTTCTTTTAGTGTTTGAGTTTATGTGTGTGTGCGTGTTTTCAAGTTTGCAGTCATGATGTGTTCTCTGTTGATTCTTTTGTCCTGTTCTCTTGGGAAGTATGTGGTTATTCTATTTTTTTCTCTCTTCTGTGCTTAATACCTTTTTAAATGTTTCTTGTAGAGCTGGACTGAAAGCTGCATAATCTCTTAGGGATTTGATGTCTGGGAAGGATTTTAATTCACCACTGCTGATGAAGCTGAATTTGACTGAGTAGGAAATTCTTGGTGGAAATTGCGTATCTTTGAGGACTTTGAATATTGGACTCCAGTTCCTTCTAGCTTGTAGTGTTTTGGTTGACTGGTCTGCTATTATTTTGATTGGTTTTCCCTGGTAGGTAGTCTGACCTTACTTTCTTGTTGCCTTTAGGATTTTTTCTTTTGTGCCTACTTTGTGGAAGTGAATTACTATGTGTCTAGTGGTTGGCCTTCTCATTTGATGTTTTGCGGGGTTTCTCTGTATCTCTTGTGTTTGCATAGTCACTTCTCTGGTGAGATGGGGAAAGTTTTCTTGGATAACCTCCTGGAATACTTGCTCCAAGGTGTTCTCCATTATCCCTTCTGGGATACCAAATCAGTTGTTGTTCAGCCTCTTGATATAATAACACATCTCTTGGAGACTTTGTTCTTTCTTTGTGATTTTTCTTTCTATGCTTTTTACAGATTGTGTTAATTCCATGTTTTGGTCTTCAAGTTCTGATACTTTTTCTTCTGCTTGATTAATTCTGTTTTCCATGCTTGTCATTTTGTTATTTATTTCCTGGATGAAATTTTTTTATGGCCAAAATCTGTTACAAGTTATTTCAGTGTTGCATCTTGTCTTTCTTGAGTCTTATTCACACTTTCCATCCATTCCCCAATTCCTGTTGTATTCTGGGGCCAGTTGTTGATGACTTCCATTGTTTGGGCTCTGAGGTCTGATTTCTCAGACATTTTCTCTTTGTTACCCTGGGAATTACCTGTGTTTCTTCATTTATGTTTCTTCATTTGTAACAGATCTCTTTCCTTTCTCTTTAGTTCTGTAATTCAATGGCAGTGGGAGAGGCTTTCACTTCTGTTTGCTCAGTCTTCTTCTATTCTTTCCCGATCAGGGCTCCTCTGAATTTGTTCTATTCTGAAACAGAGCTGTGGGTGGGAAACTTTGCCATCTCTTGTAGTTCTGAGAGCTGAAAAAGGTAGAGGATGGGGAGCTTGGGTTTAGAAATTACTTGCAAATCACAGTGTTCATTGATTGTGGTGTGGGTTCTCTGAGACCCACTCCCTACTATCACTCTATATGATAAAACAATGGGTATGTGTGTGTACCCCTGAGTCCAAGATCCAGTAACAGCAATGGGGAGAACAGGGAAAAAGTAGAATGAAGCAAGACAGACAAAAATTTTAAAAAATAAATAAAAAGCAACAAGAGCAGAAACCAAAGCAAAACACACACACACACACACACACACACACACACACACACACACACACTCACTCATAACAAACTGGAAAAACAACAAAGCAAAACAAAACAAAAAACATCAACAACAAAAAACAGGAAACCTAAACACACACACACACACACACACACACACACACACACACACACACACACACCCAACCCAAAATGAAAGGAGGAGAGAAAAAAAAGGAAAGAGGTCATTGCCTTTCTAGACTCTGGTGTGGCTATGTGCTCTTTGAGCTATGGCTGTTGCCATGCTGCCTAGATTTGTCCCCCTCTCCCATCTTGGGGAGGTGAATCTTCTCTTTCTCTCTCTAATTTACTTTAAATAAACTATATTTTCTAATCTAACTTCTGTGCAATTCTTTGTATCTTTCATGTGGCATCAGATTGCATCCAGACGACCACACTCATCTCAGAGTGCTGGCCCTCTTCCTGTCTGTGGGAAGTGATCTCTTTCACAAATAAATCTTTTCTTTTTTCAGAAAAAAAAGAAAATAAAGGAGAATATCAAAAAAAGGGAATTCAAATTGAACTGTCATACATGTATTCACACACACACTGGACTAAAAAAGAGAAGAACAAAAAAGTAAAAACAGACAAACAAAAAAACCTGAATAGTGAACACTCAATTCTTCATGTACACACATGAACAGAAAACAAGAAACAAAATACACATTCATGCACAAAGGAATAATATAAAAATATCAACAAGCAAACAAACAAACCAAAAAACTCCCTCTTATGGTATGTCCTGTAATTTTTTCTCTCAGATGTCCCTCTGCTGTCTCCTGCAGAGCTTTGACCTCATTCACAATCTCCCCAGTGTCCAGCCTAGAGAAGGAGGAGGGAGCAGTGGGGGTGGGTGGGACTTTAGTCCTCCCTTCCCACTCTAGTATGATCAGGGCATCCTCTCTGGTGGGGAGATGCAGAATTGTCTCTTCTCTAGTACTGGCATGGGGTTGCCTCAGCCAGGCTTATCCTTGAATAGAGTCCTCCTATTGTGACTGACATATAGGCTCTGCCAGGGTTCATCTCTCTCAGTCATATTGGTCTGCCCCAGCCATATTGGTCTGACATTCAAAGGATTTCTGGGGACAAGGGAGTTGGGTCAACCCCAGACTCATCACTGATCTCTTTGGAGGACTTCCTCATCCTTTTCCCTTTGTCCCATAGCTGAATCAGGGTAGGGGGTGGGGCACCTGAGACTCATCACTCATGCTGTCCCTCCAGAGTTTGTGTTTTCAGGATATTTCCTCTGGGTCATGATCAACCCCTGAGTAGTTAATTTGCTGGCCACAGAGATCCAGTTGCTCCATGGTGAGGAAGCTGGAGCACTTTCCTGCCCACTTTTCAAGATGGTAGCAGGGTGCCTTTTCATCTTCTCTAGTGGGGCTCTGCCTCTGGGCTCCCTTGCTGTGCTCCCTTTGCAGCTCTTGCTGCCAGTATCTGGCCAGGTGCTGCAGTGGTAAGGCAGAACCTGGAGCCTGCAGTCTCTCCTGGCAGCTTCTTCCTGGGAAGGGCTTTGTTGATTTTTAAAAAATGGCACTCAACTTCTGTACCCTGAGAAGCACTAGGGACCAAGCAGAGCTGCTGCAGCACTAGCTGCTTAACCAGGAGAGCCCTGGTCACTTGTTCCTGAATCCCTACTCAGTCAGCTACTTACACATCCACTTACTCACCAACACATACACAAAATTTTCTTGACTCATTCACTTACACTGGGACTTGCTTAGCCCAACTGGCTCCATCACCATTTTCCCAAGAATCCACCAAAGAGCTACATTGTTAAAATAAAAAAAAGTGAAGGAGATAGAGAAAGGTACAAAAAGCTTTTTAAATGAAATAATTGCTAAAAACTTCTCAAGTCTTTGAAGAGATATGGACATTAAGATCCATGAATCTTAAAACTCCCCAAAAAGGTACAACGCAATGAGGTTCTCTTCAAGGTACATTATAATTAAACTGTTCAAAAGTCAGACAGAGAAATTTTAAAATTCACTGGTAGAGATAAATACATAGTCAAATCCAGAATACTTATATACTATAATGGTGGTGTATAAATTATACATATTTTTAGTTTAAAGGTAAAAGTTTAAATCGCCAAAAATAGGTAAAGCTACAGTAAGTCATAAGAAATACACAATATAAACAGATATAAATTTTGACATCAAAAACATGAATGATGAGAGGAGGATAAAAGAGTTTTGCATATAATAAGGGTTATGATATCAGCTAAACGGAGTGGATAATAACTAGAAGATGTTATATATAAGTCTCATGGTAACCACAAAACAAAAGACTACAGCCAACATACAAACAGTAAAGGGAAATGAATAAAAATGTAGCACTACAAAAAAATGATCAAATCACAAAAGTAGACAAGAGAGGAAGAAGGGAACAAAAGAGGTATAAATTAACTGTAAAACAAATAACAAAATGCTAATAGTAAGGATTTCCCTATCAAGAATAACCTTGAATGTAAATGGATTAAATCCTCCAATCAAAGACATCAAATTAATTTAAAAAAATGAAGAAAAAAATAAAAAGACAAGATCCAACTTTAAGAGGCCTGTTTAAGCTTTAAGGACACACATAGCTTTAAAGCGAAAAATGGAAGGAAACATTCTATGCAAATGGCCATCAAAAGAGGACAGGGATCATAATACAGATGTTCCTTGACTTACAATGAAGTTACATCCCAACAAACCTATCATAAACTGAAAATGTCAGTCAAAAATTTATTTAATACATTTAATCTATAGAACACCATAGTTTATCCTACTCTACCTTAAGTGCTCAGAATACTTACATAATAAGCCTAGACACAGATGGACATTTTGTAGACATGATGGGATGTGAAAACACAAAACACAATATCCAAAAAATACTGGTAACACAGTACACTGTAGAACATTGATTGCTCACCCTTGTGATTGTGTGTCTAACTGGGGGCTGCAACTCACTTCTGCCACCCAACATCTCCAGAGATTATCATGCCTGCCACTTATCACTAACCCAGGAAAAGATCAAAATTTAAAATGTAAAGTATGGCTTCTATTGAGTACATGTTGGTTTTTCACCATTGAATAGTAAAAATATTGTAAGTCAAAACTCTGTAAGTAAGTATATGTAGAATCTAAGAAAATTTAAGTATGCAGAGATAGAGAACAAAATAGTGGTTACCAGGGGTAGTAACCGGGGAGAGGGGAGAGGAAATGGGGAGATGAAAGTCAGAGGAAACAAAGCAATGGATATGCAGGATGAACATAAAAACCATATGTAATAGAATTGTATTGTATTCGAGAGTCAGTGTAAATGAGTAGATTTTAGCTACTTTTGCCATGAAAACAAAACAAAAGGGTACATACATGGAATGATGGCATTATTTATTTGCTTCACTATGGTAACCTTTTTATTATCTATCTGTATTCCATAACGTCATGTTCTATACCTTAAATACATAGATTAAAAAGTAATAGCAGCTACCATTCATCAATTATTACTTGCATCAGGCACTATCTTAGGTTCTTGCCACACTTCTGTATAAACTATGTTTTATTATGCCTATTGTAAAAAATGAGAAAACTGAGGCTCAGGAAAGTTAAATAACATCTATGAGATTATGAGGTCAATAAATTGAATTAGTCAAGACTTTCCAAAAATAAAAAAGCAGAACCAATATGATATATATATATATATATATAGCTATATCCATCTATCTATTAATCAAAAGAGAAACAAAGCCACAGTAAGATTGCTTTAAGAAATTGGCTTATGTGATTGTGGAAGCTGGCAAGTCCAAAATCCATAGACAGACAGACAAGCTGGAAATTTAGGAAAGAGTTGATGTTGAGGTCTTAAGTTTGAATTTCTCAGAGCAATAGTCTGGAAACTCAGGCAGAGTTTCTACTTGCAGTCTTGAGGAAAATGTCTTATTTGGGGGAAAACTTAGGTTTCTTAAGGCCTTTAACTAATTGGATAGGGCCCACCAATATTATAGAGTAATCTGCTTTACTATAAGTCTGCTGATTTAACTGCAAGTCACATCTAAAATTTATCTTCACAACCACATCTAGATTCATGATTGATAAACAACAGGGTACTCCAGTCCAGCCAAATTGACACAAATTTAACTATCGCATAAGTGGCAAATAATTCTAAGTCCATTTGAATGCCCATATCTCTGTCCCCAAAATCATATCTAGATGTTAGTCTAGTCCCCCATAGACTTTGCTCTGTTATTTTTTCTCTCTGCTAAGCCTCATCTCCTGAGAGCTCAGCTTGTGGTCATTGCAAAGTCTCACACTTTTTAACCTGCTGGGCATACTCTCTGTTTTGGTTATCCTCTCGGTTATTTTACTTACTTAAATTGGACATATCTCATTCTCAACATATTTGCCAGCCATCTTCAAGTTCACACTGTGGCTAACAAAGAAAAGAAGTAGATGACAAAACAGTTGAAGTAAGAACTCAGACGTAAGCTGGAATAAAATTCACTCGTGTCACTTTCAGTAGTGTTGTGCGCATGTTTTCAAGGAGCATGCTGTTAAAGTGTTACAGAGGTAAGCTATTTTGGGCAGTGAATAAGCCTTAAGTCCTTTTAGAATGTGTAGAAAAGATATTTAAGAAAAATCAAGTGAGGCCATAATTTAAAAGCCCTAGATAAAAGGGTAAAAAGTCTTTAAAAATTTTGATCTAAACTCTTAATTTGGTTCTTTATTGAATTCTTCTCTTTCATACTAAAAATATTTCTGATTTGTCCCCAACTAAACAGGAATTATTTGAGGGCAGAAACTACTACTTAGGTGAGAGGCATTTAGTATGATTACTAAAAGTTCAGATTTCAAGGGCTAAATGGCCAAAACTTGAAGCCCAGTTTGGTCCTGTCACTAGATGTATGACTTTGGGCAAACCAAGTATCTTATCTTTCCCTAGGTGTCTTCATTTTCAAAAATAGTCATAAGATAATAAAATAATATCTATTTCATAGGGCTATTGTAAAGATTAAATGAACTACTTTAAGGAAAACACTTAGAAGCATTATATAATAACATAGTGCTATTATTATTCCAGTCGCCCCCATTCACAAGAACTTGTTCTATCAATATTGACACCTTAGTCTACATTTTAGATTGATTCTATTGACATGGTTTAAGCTGCTTTGACACTTATACCAAAGCATCCAAAGTAACTCAGACCCAATTAAAATCAGTCTTTGGGAACAAGAAAACCTGGGAAATGTGGGTCTTTCAAGGCTGCTTAGCATTAGAGATTGAAAATGAAAGTAATTCTTGAAATTATTAAGATTAGAGTAGGAAAATATGGATTCAATAGCATGGAATGGTTTCTTCCTATGTTGCCTAATGACAAAGCAAACCTATTTAAGTTCTCCGACTTGTTTCTGCATTTGAGATGATGGGTTTTGAAATTCAAATGCAAATGTAATAGCTAAACCTATTTAGATAAAATACTTATTGATACCTTGCTGAAAGTATTTCAGGTTAATGAAATGACAAACACTCTTTCTGTGATTTTTTTTAAAGGCGTGATCTGTATGCATTTAATAAATATCTTTATTGAAATAAATAATTCACATACAATAAAATCATCCATTTACAGTGTACAATTCAATGGATCTGGGTATTTTAACAGACATACAACCATCTCCATTCCCAAAAGAAACTCCACACCTATTAGTAATTGCTCTCATTTTCCCTCCTCCCACATACCCTAGGCAATTACTTATCTACTTTTATCTTCACTGTTGTTTTTACTGTTTGGTACTATAAACAATTCTGTGGTTATTTGTGCACATTGTGTGTGTGTGTCTATGTTTTCATTTCTCTTGGATACCTAGGAGCGGAATTTATATGCAATTTTAAACCAGTATTAAGATGACTATTGAATTATTTCTGTGAAGAATTAAAACATAAAGAGCTTTTTTGCTGCCTGGAAAGATCAGTGCAGACAGAAAAATGTTGTACATTTGTGTAGGTTACGAGATGTTTTCAAATGTTATCTCAAGTGTTCTCACAACTGTGGTCTAATAAGGAAGCAAAGGTGTGATGCTTCCTGTTTCACAGATGAGAAAATGAATTATTCTGAGAAACCTGACTTAAATTGCACATCAGTCAAATGGGAGAGGAAAGAAGACTGACCCCTTGTTCCTGCATTCTTTCCAAAATTCCCTGCTTCTTTATATTCCTACAGTTGTAGAAATTTAAAAAAGTTAATAATAAATATATCTTCACATATAACTGACTAGTTATATAGCAAGTTCATTTTTCTTCTTTTATGGATAAATTCACAAGTTAATTAAGATATTTTATTTAATCTATTGGTTTGTTATGCCTTTACTTTCATAATATTTATATGTGTGTATTCATATGTGTGTGTGCATGTGTATAGATATATATTTTTTGTTTGTTTGTTTGCTTTTGTTTGTTTGTTTGTACAAGTAGGTATATGAGAAGTGACCCCCAAAAACCTGAGTTGTCTTTTGGAGGGCAGGCCTTTTGCAGTACAGGCTTCCCCCACTTGGTAAGTGTTCTAGCTATCATTGGCAACAGTATCCCAGCTAGCATTGTTGTGAATAGCTATGAGAGGCTTCAGTTAATTTTTTCTTTTTTTGGATATTCTTTCAAGCATTTTCCCTTCTTATAATGGATGATTTACAATTGCACCTGCCCACACCACACAGAGTGTTCAGTGGCTTTTGACCAAAAATGGCATGGCCCCTGTACCCCACTGACCCTATTCACCTGATTTTGCTCTGAGTGCTTTGTTTTGTTTTCCCAGATTAAAAAAAGTTCTCAAAAGGAAACATTTGGCCAATGTGGAAGAAGTGAAACAAAAAGTGGTAGAAGCACTAAAAGGCATCATCAGCATTAACAAATTCAAAAACAGTTTTGAACAGTGAAAAAAGCGTCTTGATAATGTTTGCATCAAATGGAGAGTACTTTGAAGGTGACTGAAGTGTAAGCATGTAAGAATAAATACACAATTTTTTATAAATAAATTCTGGGTTTTTTGAGGTCCGTGTTGTACATTGGGATACATAGATACACACATATATTCCAAAATATATGATCTTTAATCTTTTTCTTTGTCCTTGATTTTTCCATACTCTAACTCTTGGACTTTAGAGCGATTTTGGATTACAAAAATGACATAATAGAATTTCATTGAACCATTTTCAGTTTTTCTACTTCAGTTGAGCTTTAAGCAGTTACTCAGCAGTTTTTGTGTTCGTGGCTGGTCTCTACTCTTAATGATGTCACAGGTTGTCAGGAGCAATGGGTACATTACATCTGATGTCTCCTATTGGATCTCAGACCTTTTAGTGCAAGAATTGCTTCATGTGTCTTTCACCTCTGATGGCTACTTGATTGACTTGCACATCGAGGGTACTTAGTAGGTATTCGCTGATGAAGATTATTATGATTTACTAATTTCCTACTTATAGTTTAAAGAGACTATGACCAAACCCTTAGCAAACAGACTTCTGTTCACACTTTATCAGGAACTCATATGATATAGACAATGTTTGATTACTGTATCAGGAAGTTGATAGAATTACCAAAATATTTATATACTTTATTGTTGTATAAACATTTATCAAGACTGAACATGTTATAGCAATTAATGTTGGTAACAACCACTAAAGAAAATCTTACTACATTAATATTCCAATTTAAGGAAACCAACTGCACTCACACATATCCTAGCACTGGAACAGATCCTGGGTTTCCCCATTGAAATTCCAAAGAATCTGATGATTCATAGCCCAATTTAGTTTAGTACTTATTGGTTTTGAATAGTAATGCCAGGTAAACACATAATTTCCTAACTTTGACCTTGAATTTGACTTTGAAATGATGAACATTTGAGTTTTTGAGAATGTGTCCAACACAAGCTAAACGTTCCAGGGATTTTTGTAAAGCGGAATGTGAGAAGGACAGGTACAAATATTGCCCTTATGTTTTCATCTCTCAACATCAATGTTGTTCATAACTTTTATTTGCAAGCTTTTATTTGTTCTGGAGGTTTAGTTGAATATAAGATGAGACAAACATGAGAATAGGTGGGTAGGAAGAAAGGAGGAGGCAAGTGAAGTCCCCTGTCTAGTTGACCAGCTTTATTCCATACTACCTTGTTTGACTCATGGCCAAACATTTTATCTTTCAGATACTGATGAAAACATAACAGATAGGATTAGGCATTTCAATCACCAGTCCCAATCTACCTAGATGTAGCTTTACTTATACACTTATATGTAGCTTATAAGGGATTAATTTCATATGTCAAGTTCTGTGTATACAGAAGAATTAATGTCAAAGAGCTCTAGGGTGGTTTCAGCAGAAATAATAAGTATGTACAGTATAGTAAACATGATGCTCTTGAAGCAAGTCGTATTTTAAAGAGTTAACACTAGCAATTATCTTGGCAACTCAGGTCACTTACCGACAAAATTTATACTGTAGAATGTATTCTGTAGAAAAGGCAAGCTTCCTTCAAAGTTACTCAGTGTAGATATCATGTGCATCTGATAATGAGTGAGTTGATTGGTATATTGTTAGTTTTCTAATAAACCTTAACATTTTCAAACTCATAAACACAAGGCAGTTATTCCACAGTCCTGTAAATAAAAATAAAGTCATTTTATAATGACATTACATAGTTTAATTGTTGCATATTGTACTTCTCAGGCACCTCCAAGCTTTATGGCAATAAGAACTGGGAAATTCAAAGCAACCACACATCCATTCTAACAAACAAAAGAGAGGCATTTTAATTATGAAAACAAATTATAATCTTTCTATAGAAAAATAAAGAGACAGCTAATAATGTCTTACTATTTTACAAGGACATTTTAATAGTAGTCAACTTAATTCACTGTACAAGGAAGGCACACGCAGTTTTACTTTCCTACTACTTACATAAAATGTAGTCCTAATATTTACTTAAAATGTAAAGCACTGCTTTACTTTTGCCAACTTACTTATATTTCAAAGGTCACCAACTCTGTGAGCTTGTGGCCTTATCTTGACAGCCCTGCTAAGTCCACATGCTCTTTTAGTTGACATAAAAGAGTTCAACCTGGAAGGCTACAACCAGAATTTATCCTTCACAAAATCATATTTCTGCTAGTATGGCACTTCACATTTCATCAGCTATTTTGAGTAGCATGGTCTTTGAGGTGCCTTTTTTTCCCAAGTGCTGGCAGGAAAGAAAAAAAAAAAAAAACAACAACACCACCCCCAGCCCCCAAAACAAAAAACTAAGATATAGCTGAGTGCTTCTGACATGGCATACTGTTTATGTGACCAGGGAAGCTTCTGATACTGATAAAGGCAACAGAGTTTTGCTAGCCAATAAATGGAAGAAGAGATAAAGTTTTCCTTTCACAGAAGAAAACATGACTGCTGTTGCCTGTGCTTTATTTACTCTGTATATGCAAAAAGACATGAATTTATTAACTCAACTGGGTTAAAATTTCTGAAATGGAAGGTCATAAACAAGCAAGAAAATCAAAACAGAATGGGACGGGGTATGAGGTGAGAGGAGAAGGAAACCTGTGTTTCACAAAAGGGAAGAAAAGAAAGGTGGAGTGCTTGGTGAATTAATCAGCTGTCCTCTGTTCTTCTTAGGTTGCCATAACAAAATACCATAGACTGGGTAGTTTAAACAATAGGCATTCGTTTCTCAAAGTTCTGGGGCCGGAAGTCTGGCTGATTCAATTCCTGGTGAGGGATCTCTTCCTGGTTTGCTGATGACTACCTTCTTGATACGTCTTTATGTGGCCTTTCCTTGGGGTGCACACTCAGAAAAAGAGATTTCTCTCTTGTCTTCTTCTTATAAGATCACTAGTTTATTTCTTTTTAAAAATTTTATTTTATTTTAAAGACATGAGGTACAATTTAGGATTAGGTATACAAGTGGCCATTGTACAGGTAAAGTTTGGGCCTCCCTTTGGTACCTACTTTGTCTGGTTTGAGATCAGATACCCTAATTGATGTCATGTGCCCCTTCCCACTCACCTGGCAGTTACCGTCTACTACCAATCCCTTTCTCATAGTATTATGGTAAATGTTCAGGGTCCACTTATGAGTGAGAACATGTGGTACTCAGTTATTTTTTTTTTGTGATAAATCACTGAGTATTATAGACCCTAAATCCATGCAAAGGCCATAATTTTGTTCTTCTTTAAGGCTATATAATATTCCATCATGTATATGTACCCCATTTTTGTTAACCAGTCCAGTTTCAATGCACAGGATGGTTAGTTCCGTGTTTTCACTATTATAAATAGTGCTGCAATAAACATGTGTATGCAGGTATCATTTTTGTAGAGTGATTTATGTTCCTCCTGGTATATTCTCAGAAGGGTGATTGCTGTGTCGTGTGAAAGGTCAATCACTAGTTCTTTTAGGAACTAGTTTTTGCCACACTGTTGTCCATAGAGATTAAAGTAGTTTGCATTCCCACCAACAGTATAGACGCATTCCCTTTTCTCTGCACCCTAGCCAGCATCTGTTGTTTTTTGTTTTAATAATAATGGTCATTCTTACTGGAATTAGGTGGTCTTTCAATGTGACTTTGACTTGCATTTCTCTGATAATTGGTGAGGCTGAGCATTTTTTCATGTGTCTGTTGGCTGCTTGTATGTCTGCTTTTGAAAAGTGTTTATTCATGTCTTTTGCCCACTTTTCAATGGGGCTGTTTGTTTTTTTTTTTACTTTTGGCATGTTTGAGTTCCTTGTAGCTCTTGGCTGTTAGGCCTTTGTCAGATATACAGCTGGCAAATATTTTTTCCCATTCTGTGGTCTGTCCCCCCGCACTCTTGGTAGTTTCTTTTGCTTTGTGGAAGCTATTCAGTTTGATGAGATCCCACTTGTCTATCTTATCTCTTATGGCATGGGCTTTTGGGATTTTGATCAGGAATTGGTTGCCTATTCCAATTTCTGTAAGGGTGCCTCCTATGCTTTCTAAGATTCTTAATGTTTGAGGTTTTACATTAGGTCTTTGATCCATTTGGAGTTGATTTTGGTGTATGGTGATAGGTAGAGGTCTTGTTTCATTCTTCTGCATGTGGTCATCCAGTTTTCCCAGCACCATTTACTGAATAGGTTCTCCTCTACCCAGTGGTTTTGGTGGAGGCTTTGCCAAAGATGAGAAGGTTCTGTATCTTTGTTGTGCTGGTAGTTACATGCATGTATGCATTTGCAAAAATTGATCTAGCTATATCCTGAAAGTGTGTGCATTTTATTTTATATAAACCATAACTCAATAAAGTTAATTAAAATAATGTTAAGTGAGAAGGACAAGTCACAAAACACATATAGTATGACTCCATATATGTAAAAGTCAAAGAAAAAGGAAAACCAGAACAATAGACTGTTTAGGGATGCATATGTGGTAAAACCATAAAGTAAAATAAAGAAATGATTAACATTGAATGTAGGGTCCCAAGTTCTTCTGGGAAAAATGGAAAGTTGTGTAACACATAAGCAGTGTGCCTAGTACTCTAAAGTTACTTGCAGTGTTACATTTCTTTGGACAGGTAATAAATACATGGTGTTTGTTTATTTTTTTTGATGTATGATACCAATACTTTTTAGTACAGAAGTAAATATATCTATATTTTGCTATTGCATTTGTCCATTGCTTAAAACAGTTGATTGGCTCTTCTTGTGCTTAAATAAAATCCTAATTGTTTCCATCATCTATATATGAAGTTCTTTGCCTGCTTCTTTTTATACTAATCTTTTCTATGCTCACTATAATATAGGAACAATGGCCTTCTTTCTGTTTTTTCCCTTCCTTCAGGGCTTGAGTCTTCATCTTTTTTCTGCCTGAGACTACCTCTAAGATTTTTCATAGGATGATTTATTACTTTTCTGGTCTCAGCTAAAATGTTATCTTCTCAGATAAAGATTTATCCAGACAAACAAAAATCTAAGAGAGTTCATCAGCACCAGATATTTGTCTTAAAAGAAATGTTAAAGGGAGTTCTTCAGTCTGAAAGAAATGGATGCAAATGTGTACAACAACAACAAAAACTGAAGGTATAAAACTCACTGGTAAAAGTTAAAAAAAAAAGATACATT
The DNA here is from genome assembly GCA_963574415.1 of Tarsius wallacei. Lineage (NCBI taxonomy): Eukaryota > Metazoa > Chordata > Mammalia > Primates > Tarsiidae > Tarsius > Tarsius wallacei. The sequence goes on along the minus strand of CAUYQG010054116.1, from coordinate 16,266 downwards.
CAGAATATAGTAAAAGTATAATTGTGATAAGTAAATCACTTATCTTTTTGGTATTTTTTGAGACATGCCTTTATTATTATTATTTTTATTTTAAAGATGTGGGGTATAATTAAAGGTTAGGTACATAAGTGGTCAATGTGTAGATAAAATTTGGGTACCTTATTGATGTTATGTACCCTGACAGTGTCCCACTATTGCCAATCCCTTTCTTATAGTATTATGATAAATGTTCAGGGTCAACTTATGAGTGAGTATATGTAGTACTCAGATCTTTGTTTCTGTGATAAATAACTGAGTATTATAGACTCTAAATCCATCCAAGTTGCTGCAAAGTCCATGATTTTGTTTTTCTTTATGGCTGCATAATAGTGTATGTGTGCCACTTTTTTTTAACCAGTCCTCTTTCAATGGGCAGCACAGTTAGTTCCAAGTTTTTGCTATTGTGAATAATGTTTCAATAAACATGCATGTGTATTCAGGTATCTTTTCCACAGAGTGATTTGAGTTCCTCTGGGTATATTCCCAGTAGGGGGATTGCAGGGTTATATGGAAGGTCGATTTTCAGATCTTGTAGGAATCACCACACTGTTTTCCACAGAGGCCGCACTAGTTTACACTCCCACCAACAGTGTAGAAGTGTTCCCTTTTCCCCACATCCTCTTCAGCATCTGTTGTTTTTTTGAGTTATTTATGATGGCCATCCTGACTGGAGTTAGGTGGTAGCTCAGTGTAGTTTTAATTTGCATTTCTTGGATGATTATTGAGGCTGAGCATTTTTTCATGTGTCTGTTAGCTACTCATCTGTCTTCTTCTGTGAAGTGTTTATTCATGTCTTTTGCCCACTTTTTAATATAGTGATTTATTTTATTTCTTTCAGCGCTTTTGAGTTCCTCAAAGATCCTGAATGTTAGGCCTTTGTCAGATTTACAGTTGGCAAATATTTTTCCCATTCTGTGAGCTCTCTCCCCAATCCCTTGATGGTTTCTTTTGCTTTGCAGAAGCTTGTCAGTTTGATGAGATCCCATTTGTCTATCTTATCTTATCGCATTTGCTTTTGGAGGGTTGACCAGGAATTGGTTGCCTATTCCAATACCCATAAGGATGTTTCTTATATTTTCTTCTAGTTTGAGGTTTTACATTTAGGGCTTTGATTCATTTAGAGTTGATTTTTGAGTAACTGGTGAAAGGTAAGGGGTGCTGTTTTAGTCTTCTATGTGATCAGTTTTCCCAGCAGCATTTACTAAATAGGATCTTCTTTCCCCAGTGGTTGTTGGTGGAGGCTTTATTGAATATGAGTTTGTTGAAAAACTGAGGTTTTGGTTCTAGAATCTCTGTGCCACTGAACTATGTATCTGTTCTTGTACCAATATCAGGATGCTTTAATTATTATAGGTTTATAGTAAAGTTTAAAGTCTGGATGTGTGATGCCTCCCACTTTGTTTCTTTTGTTAAGGATTTTTTTTGGCTATTTGTGATCTTTTATGTTTCCATATGAATTCTGTATGGTCATTTCCAAGTCTAAGAAGAATAAGGTTGGTAATTTAATGGGTATTGTGTTAAATCTGTAGATTGCCTTAGATAGAATGGACATCTTAACAATGTTAATTCTTCCAACACATGAACATGGAATATTTTTCCATTTGTTTGTGTCTTCTTTGATTTCTTTGAGCAGTATTTTGCAAATTTTCATTGTAGAGGTTTTTCACTTCTCTGGTTAGGAAGATGCCACGGTATTTCTTTTTTTTGTGTCTATTCTGAATGGGATTTTGCTTTATATTTGGTTTTCTCACTGTTTATTGCTGTTGCCCACTCTCATCCCTCCTGTTCAACATAGGGTTGGAAGTCCTAGATGGAGCAACCAGACAAGAGAAGGAAATCAAGGGTATTCAAATAGGAAAAAAGATGTTAAGTTATCCCTCCTTGTGGACAATATGACCCTATACCTTGAAAACCCAAGAGAATCTGTCAAAAACCTCCTTGCACTAATAAAGGACTTTGACAAAGTCCTTTAAAAATATCATATATTTTTTTAAAAAGTCACAAAAGACAGTCATATTCTTATACAACAACAGTAAACCACTTATATCTTAAGCATAAAGATTAAAAATAAAACTATTATAAAAATAACTATAGCAATTGGTTAATATATAAACAATATAAAAAGATGTAAACTGAACAATCAAAAAGCTAAAATGTCTGACATGGTGGTTCATGCCTATAATCCCAGATACTTGGGAGACTGAAGTGGGATGGTCATTTGAACCCAGGAGTTCAAGACCAGCCTGGGAAATATAGCAAAACCTCATCTCAAAAAAAAAATCAAAATGGAGGGAGGAAATGGTGTTACTATGTAGAGTTGCTGATACTTTTCTTTGCAAGTAAATCTAATAACCTGGTTTTTTTATTTTTATTTTTATTTTAAAGATGTAGGGTACAATTCAGGCATAGGTATACAAATGAAAATAACCTGTTAGAACTATAAATTTTTTTGTAGGCCTCACTGTAATCACAGCAAAGAGCTATAGTAAGTAAGCTAAACATAAAAAGCACAAAATCAAAACAGACGATAGAGAAAAATCACTTAATGAGAAAAAGAAGACAGTAAGAAAGGAAAAAAGAGAGAATGTACAAAGCAATCAGAAAAGGTATGGAATGGCAGAAGAAAACCATTATATATTAATAATAACTTAGAATGTAAATGAATTAAATTCTCCAATTAAAAGACTAGATTCACTAAATGGATTTTTAAAAAGCAACTATATAACTGTCTATAAGAAACCTACTACACCCATAAAGATATGGACAGACTGAAATTGAAGAGATGGAAAACAATATTTCATGCAAATTGAAACCAAAGGACAGTAGGAGTAGCTATAATTGCATCAGGAAAAAAATAGACTTTAAGTCAAGAATGGTTTTAAAAAAGGACAAGGTCATTATATAATGATAAAGCGATTAATACAGCAAAGGGATATAACAATTGTAAACATATATGCACTCAACACTAGAACACTCAAATATATAAAGCAAATACAAATAGACCTAAACGAAGAGATTGGTTGCAGTACAATAATAGTAGGGGACTGCAACAAACTAACTTTCAGCAATGGGCATATCACTCAGAAAAAGTCAGCAAAGAAACATCAGAATTAAACTGCACTCTAGACCAAATGGACCTAACAGACATTCCATCCAACAGCTGCAAAATACACATTTTTCAGCAGCGCATGGAACATTTTCCAAGAGAGATCATACATTACATCACAAAACAAGTCTTAACAATTTTTTAATTGAAATTTTATCAAGTATCTCTTCAATCACAATGGAATAAAACTAGAAATCAATAATAGAAGAAATGTTAAAATCTGTACTATTTATAGAATGTAAACAATATGCACCTGAAATACCAATGGGTCAATGAAGAAATTTTAAAAAGAAATTTGAAAATTACTTGAGGAAAATGAAAATTGAACCATGGGTGAGTGAGTGGGCGTGTGAGTGACTGACAGGAAGGGCTAGGGAGCTAGCAGCCAGGGCTCTCCTGGTGCAGTGGCTGATGCCACAGCTGCTGGGCTTGGACCCTAGCAATTCCCAAGATGCAGAAGTTGAGCGCCATTTTCTTTTTCTTTTTTCTTTTTTAAATCAACAAACCCTCCCTGAGAAGAAAATCCTGGGAGAGACTATCTAAGTGGGGGCTTGTGAACAAGTGGCCAGGTCCTTGGTGCAACAGCTGGTGCTGCAGCTTCTCTGCTTTGTCCCTGGCTCTTCCCAGGTCACAGAAGTCGAGCGCCATTATTTTTTTTTAAATGAACAAAAGTGGCATGGAGAAAATATCACCCCAGGCTCTCCCTCACAATTGCAGCAGGAGAAAGACAGCCGGCTCATGGCTTTGCCGCATCACTTCAGCACCTCTCAGGGCACTGGCAGCAGGGGCTGCAGAGGGAGTCCAGAGGCAAAGTCCCATGGAAGATGACAAGAGAGGCACCCCACCACCATCTTGAAGGCGGGGCAGGAAAGTGCTCTGACTTCCTCACCATGGAGCAACAGACCCGATCTCTGTGACTGGCAGATCAACTACTCAAGGACTGATCATGACCCAGAGGGAATATCCTGAAAGCACAAACTTCAGAGGGACCTGACAAGTGCTGAGATCCAGGTGCTCCACCCCTCACCCTGATCCAACCATGGAACTAAGGGTGTAGCCAGGAAAGGATGAGGAAGAACTCCAAAGAGATCAGTGGTGAGTCCCGGAGCTGACCCAAAGCCCCTCTTCCCCAGCAATCCTCTGAACGTCAGACCCACACAGCTGGGCCATAAATGAGAAGGTCAACCCCAGGTGGAACCTGGCTGTCAGTCACCACAGGAGAACTCCATTCCAGGATAAGCCTGACTGGGGCACCTCCCCTCCCTGCGACTACATACCTGGGGAAGAGACAATCCCATACCTCCCCACCAGAGGAGATCTCCCTGACCATATGAGAGTGGGAGGGGAGGACTGTAGGCCCACCCATCTCCACTGCCCTTCCTTCTTCCCTGCTTCAGACACTGAGGAGAGAGTGAAAGAGATGGCTCTGCAGGAGAGACCTGAATAAAGGAACAATTACAGAGCTTGCCACAAGAGGATGGGGTTTTATTTTATCTTTAATTTTCAATTTTTAAAAAAATTTAAATTTTTTTACAGATTGTTAGTTCATCTATTTTTAAAATATTTTTCCTTTGTGCACGAATTTCTATGTGAGGGTTTTATCTGCTCCCCCCCAATATTTTTTATTTTTTTATGTTTCTTTCTTTTTTTACTTGTCATTTTCTGTTTATGTGTGTATGTGAATGATTGAGTGTTCATTTTTCAATTTTGTTGTTGTTGGCTTGTTTTTGCTCTTTTGTTCTCAATATATGTGTGAGGGTTTGACGTGAATTCCATCCCCCCCACCCCCACCCCAGTCTTTCTATTTTTCTTCTCTATTCACTTTATGCCAGGCATGTGTGTGTGTGTTTAGTTTTCTTGTTTTTTGTTGTTGTTTGTTTTGTTACACTTTGTTGTTATTCCAGTTTGTTTTGGGATGTGTGTGTATGTCTGTGTGTATGTGTGTGTGTGTGTGTGTCTTCAGTTGTTTTTTCATTGGTTTGTGCTTTGCATTATCAGATAGAGTGGTGGTGTAGAGTGGGTCTCAGGAAACACAAATCACAATAAGTGAACACTGAAATTTGCAAGTAGTTACTGAATCCTAGTGCCCCATTCCCTACTTTATTTGAATTTCAAAAACTACAAGAGACAGCAAAGCTTCCCTTCCACCACCTTATTTCAAAATAGAACAAATCCAGAGCCCATATCAGGGAAGAATAGAGGACTGAACAAACATCACAAAGGAAAGCCTCTCCCACTGATGCTGCATAACAGAAGTAAAGAAAAAAAAAGAGACCTGCCACAAATGAGGAAGAACAAAAGGAAGACCTCAGGCAATTTCAAGTATACCAAAGACAAAACTCCTGAAAAATCAGACTTTGGAACCCAAACAATGGAAGTCACCAACGACTGGCCCCAGAATATGACAGGGATTAGAAAATGGATGGAAAGAGTGAATAAGACTCAAGAAAGACAAGATGCAAAACTGAACGAGGTGTAACAGAGATTTTAGTAATAATAAATTTCATCCAGGAAATAAATAACAGAATGACAAGCATGGAAAGCAGAATTAATCCAGCTGAAGAAAGAATCTCAGAACTTGAACACCAGAACACGGAATTAACCCAATCTGTAAAAAACATAAAAGAAGACTCAGAAAGAAAGAAAGCCTACACGACATGTGTGATTACATCAAGAGAACAAGCCTACACCTCACTGGTATCCCAGAAGAAGAAAGGGAAATGGAGAACAACTTGGAGCAAGTATTCCAGGAGGTAATCCAAGAAAACTATCCCTATCTCACCAGAGATATGAACAGTCAAACACAAGCGATACAGAGAATCCCAAAAAGACATCAAATGAGAAGACCAACCCCTAGATACATAGTAATTCCCCTATACAAAGTAGGCACAAAAGAAAAAAATCCTAAAGGCAGCAAGAAATAAAGGTCAGACTACCCACCAGGGAAAACCAATCAGAATAGCAGCAGACCTATCAGCAGAAGCACTACAAGCAAGAAAGGACTGGAGCCCTATATTCAAAGTCCTCAAAGACAAACTATTTTAACCAAGAATTTCCTGTCCAGACAAGCTCAACTTCATCAGTGATGGAGAATTAAAATCCTTCCCAGATATCCAATCCCTAAGAGGGTGTTTAGCTTCCAGACCAGCTCTACAGGAGACACTTAAAAAGTTATTAAACACGGAAGAAAGAAAAAAAAAGAATGACCACACACTTCCCAAGAGAACAGCAGAGCACAGAATCAACAGAGAATACATCGCAACAAGAAATTTGAAAACACACACACACATTAACCACAAAGCTAAAAGAAAACAAAGAAAAATCTTTGTAAGAATCTCAAGACAGCAATAAACAATCATATTTCAATAATCAGCCTGAATGTGAATGGACTAAATCCACCACTGAAAAGATACAGAATGGAAAACTGGATAAGAAACCATGACCCAATTGTTTTCTACATCCAGGAGACTCATCTCACTATACGGGACGCACACAGACTCAAAGTCAAAGGATGGAAAATGAGTTTCCAGGCAAATGGATCACAAAAGAAGACAGGAGTTGCGATCTTAATATCAGACAAAACAACCTTTAAGCTATCAAAAATTTAAAAAGATGCAAAAGGATACTACATAATGATAAAAGGTCCAATCCATCAACAAGAAATATCTATCTTAAACATATACGCACCCAACACAGGAACACCAGCATTTATAAAGGAACTACTAAGTAAACTAAAAAAAGATATTGACTTTAACACTATAATAGCAGGAGACTTGAATACCCCACTAGCAGTCCTAGATAAATCACTGAGGCAAAAAATCAACAAGGAGATCCAGAACCTAAACTTGACACTCTACCTAATAGACTTAATAGACACCTACAGATTATTCCACCCAACAACCACAAAATCTACAATCTACTCATCACCACAGGGAATGTACTACAAGATCAATCACATCCTTGGCCATAAATCAAGCATAAATAACTTCCATAAGGTTGAAATCTTGCCATGCACACTCTCAGACAACAGTGGAATAAAAATAAATATTAACACCAGCAGCATTTTCCCAAAGCCCACAAAGACATGGACACTAAAAAGCATGATGCTGAACAACTACTGGATCAATACTGAAATCAAAGCAAATTAGAACATCCCTGGAAACAAATGAAAATGAAGAAACATCTTACCAAAACCACTCTAATGCCATGAAAACAGTTGTAAGAGGAGACCACTAAAACCCCAACTTTAACAGAAGAATCCAAATCACCAAAATAAGAGTCCAAACATGGGACACAGAAGACAAAAATATAGAAAACATCAGCAAAACTAAAAGCTGGTTCTTTGAAAGAATTAACGGGACTATTGGACCCCTAGCCAGAATGACCAAGAAAAAGAGAGAAAAAGCCCAAGTAAACACAATCAGAAATACAAGAGATCAAATCACAACTGACCCCGAAGAAAATACAAAAGATTATCAGAGATTACTATCTACACCTATATGGAAACAAACTTGATAACCTAAATAAAGTGGAGGACTTTCTGACATCAAACGAAAGCCCCAGTTTGAAACAACAAGACATTGAGACACTAAAGAGACCAATAACAACCCAGGAAATTCGCTCTGTCATATGAAAACTACCTATAAAAACAAAGCCCTGGACTGGAGGACTTTCCAGCAGAATTCTACAAAATGTACAAGGAGGAGCTGATACCAATCCTTTTGAAAGAGCTCCAGGCAATTGAGAAAGTTGAAAGTCTCCCCATATCATTTTACCAAGCTCACTTCACACTGACACCCAAACTGGTAAAAATCCAACAAAAAAGGGAATTACAGGCCAATATCCCTTATGAACATAGATGCAAAAATCCTCAACAAGATTCTAGCAAATTGGATCCAAAAACACATCTCAAAAATCATCTGCCATGACCAAGTAAGCTTCATCTCCAGGATGCAGGGCTGGTTCAAAATAAATGTAATTAAATGCATCAACAGATGTAAAAACAAGAACCACATGATTATCTCATTAGATGCAGAAAAAGCTTTTGATAAAATCCAGCATCCCTTCTTGATAAAAACCCTCAAACACCTAGGTATAGAAGGAACATACCTCAAAATAGTAAGTGCTATCTATTATAAATGCAAAGCTAACATATTGCTAAATGGACAGAAACTGGAAACATTACCCCTAAAAACTGGAAAAAGACAAGGCTGCCACTCTCACCCCTCTTGTTCAACATTGTGTTGGAAGTCCTAGCTCAGGCAAGTACACAAGAGAAGGTAATCAGGGGTATCCAAATAGGAAAAGAGGAAGTCACCTTATCCCTCTTTGCAGATGATGTGATACTATACCTTGAGAACCCAAGAGAATCTGTCAAAAACCTGCTTGCACTGATAAAGGACTTTGGCAAAGTCTCGGGGAACAAAAAAATGTGCAAAAGACAGTTGCATTCCTATACACCACAACAAGCAGGCAGAGACCCAAATTAAAAGCACAATCCCATTTACAATAGCCAGAAAAAATGAAATACCTTGGCATCTTCCTAACCAGAGAAGTGAAAGACCTCTACAATGAGAAGTACAAGACACTGCTCAAAGAAATCCAAGATGACACAAAAAAAATTCCATGCTCATGGATAGGAAGAATCAACATTGTTAAGATGTCCATCCTACCAAAGGCAATCTACAGATTCAACGCAATACCCATTAAGTTGCCAACATCATTCTTCTCACACCTGGAAATGATAATACAGAAATCCATATGGAAACATAAATGACCACAAAGAGCCAAAACAATCCTTAGCAAGAGAAACAAAGCAGAAGGTATCACACTTCCAGACTCCAAACTTTACTATAAGGTTACAGTAATCAAAAGAGCCTGGTAGTGGTACAAGAACAGGCACAGAGAACAATGGAATAGGATAGAGATTCTGGAAGCAAACCCCAATTTCTCAACCAACTCATCTTTGCACAAAGTTTCCAACAACAACCACTGAGGAGAGGAGAAGCTATTCAGTAAATGGTGCTGGGAAAACTGGCTGACCACATGCAGAAGATTGAAACAGGACTCCTACCTATCACCATACACAAAAATGTACTCTAAATTGATCCAAGACCTAAACGTAAAACCACAAATTATAAGAATCTTGCAAAAGGCAGGAGACACCCTTATGGAAATTGGAACTGGCAACCAATTCCTGATCAAAACCCTAAGTGTCCATACCATAAGAAATAAGACAGACAAGTGGGACCTAATCAAACTGATGAGCTTTTGCAAAGCGAAAGAAACCATCAAGAGAGCAGGGAGGCAGCCCACAGAATGGGAAAAAAATATTTGCTAACTGTATATCTGACAAAAGTCTGACATCTAGGATCTGCAAGGAACTCAAATTCACTGAAAAGAAAAAAACAAAAAGCCCCATTAAAAATTGGGCAAAAGACATGCATAGACATTTCTCAAAAGAAGAGATACAGGCAGCCAACAGACACATGAAAAAGTGCTCGGTCTCACTCATCATTAGAGAAATGCAAATCAAAACCACATTGAGATACCCTAGAAAGAATGGCCATCATCAATAAAAGAGAAACATGCTGGCGAGGATGCAGACAAAATGAATGCTTCTACACTCCTGTTGGGAATGCAAACTAGTGCAACCTCTTTGGAAGTCTCTGTGTCGGTTTCTGAAAGAACTAGACATTGGCCTTCCATATGACCCAGTCATTCCCCTATTGGGAATATACCCGAGGAACTCAAATCATTCTACAAAAAAGATACCTGCACACGTGTTTGTTGCAGCTCTACTCACAATAACAAAAACATGGAACCAACATGGACCCAAAGTAATAAAACCTGAGACAATATAATTTATACCACAGAAATACAAAGAATATTTATAGATTGTTATGAACAACTATATGCCAACAGTTAGAAAACCCGGAATAAATAATACATTCTTAGACACAGGCGACCTACCAATATTAAACCTTGAAAAAATAGAAAAACTAAACAGACCTATAATGGGTAATGAAATTGAAGCAGTAAGAAAAAGTCTCCCTTCAAAGAGAAGTTCAGGACCTAACAGACTCATTGCTGAATTCTACCGAACATTTAAAGAACTAATACTAATTAAATTCAAATTATTTCAAAATTAAAAAGAAAGGATACTTCCAAAGTAGTTATAATAAATGCTGAAAAAGTGCATGACAAATTTCAACATCCCTTCATGATTAAAAACACTGTCAACAAACGAGGTACAGAAAGAATATACCTTAAAACAAGTAAAAATGTACATAACAGACTCTCAGCTAATATCATACTAAATGGAGAAAATGGAAATTCTTTCTTTTAGGATCAGGAACAAGGAAAGGTTGTTCACTTTCACCACTCTTATTCAACATAGAACTAGAACACTTAACCAGAGCAATAAAGCAAGAGAAAGAAATAAAAGGCATACAAATGTGAAAGGAAGAAGGCAAATTACCTTTGTTTGCAGATGATATAATCTTATATTCAGAAAAAAAAGCTAAAAATTTCACCAAAAACTGTTAGAATAAACAAATTCAGTAAAGTTGAAGGATACAGAAACATAATAATTAGTAGCATTTAAATACAGCAGTGAAAAAATCTAAAAAATAATCAAGAAAACAATCATATTTATAACAACTGCAAAAAAAAAAGAGCTAGGAATAAATTTAACCAAAGAATTGAAAGATATGTACAATGAAAACTGTTAAGAACTGACTAAAGAAATTAAAGAGGACACAAAAAAATGAAAAGATATCCCATGCTCATGGATTGGAAGAATTAATATTGCTAAAATTTTCATACTACCCAAAGAATCTACAGATTCAATGCAATTTATATCAAAATACTTACAACAGTTTTCACAGATACAGAAAAACAATCTTAAAATTTGTATGGAACCAAAAAAGGTTTCAAATAGCCACAGCAATTAGAAGCAAAGAGAATAAAACTTCAGGCATCACACTATCTGACTTCAAAATGTACTACAAATCGATACTAATCAAAACAGCATGGTACTGGCATAAAACAAACACATAGACCAGTGGAAGAGAACATAGAACTCATAAATGAATTCACATATTTCCAGCTAATTCATCTTCAGCAAAGGCACCAAGAACACACGTTGGGGAAAGGAAAGTATCCTCAATAAATAATTCTGGGGAAACTGGATATTCATATACAAAAGAAACTATACTCTTATCTTTCTCACCATATACAAAAATCAAATCAAAATTTATTAAAGACTTAAATGTAAAATCTAAAATTAGAAAACTACTAAAAGAAACACTGGGGAGACAGTTCAGAAAACTTGTCTGGGCACATAATTTGTGGTAAGACCTCAAAAGCCCAGGCAACCAAAGTAAAAACAGACAAACAGTATTACATCCAAATAAAAATCTTCTGCACAGCAAAGAAAACAATCAACAGAATGAAAAGACAATCTACAAAATGGAAGGAAATATTTACAAAGTATTTATCTGACAAGGGATTAGTAACCCCCAGAATATATAAGGAGTTCATAACACTCAATAACAAAAAAAACCCCAAATAATTTGATTAAAATGTGCAAAAGATCTGAATAGACATTTCTTAAAATAAGACATACAAATAACCAATAGATATATGGAAAATGCTAACATCACTAATCATCAGGGGAATGTAAATCAAAACCACAATCAAATATTATCTCATCCTAGTTAAAACAACTATTATAAAAAAGATAAAAAATAGCAGATGTTGGTGAGGATGTGGAGAAAGGGGGAAACTGTTGGTGGGGAATGTAAATTATTGCAGCCACTATGGAATACATAGCGGAGGTTCGTTAAAAATTAAAAATAGAAAATTTTTAAAAATTAAAAATAGAACTACCATATGATCCAGCAATCCCACTGTTTGGTATATATTCAAAAGAAATCAACGTACCAAAAAGACATTTCCCATATTTACTGAAGCACTATTTACAATAGCCAAAATGTGGAATAAACCTAAGTGTTTATCAGTAAATCAGTAGATACAGAAAATGTGGTATATTTACATAATGGAATATTATTCAACCACTTAAAAGATTGAAACTATGTCATTTACAGCAACTTGGATAAAACTAGAGGTAATTATGTGCAGTGAAATAACCCAGGCACAAATAAACATCGTATGTTCTTACTTATACAGAGACGCTAAAGAAGTTGGTCTCATGGAGGTAGGGAGCAGAATGTTGGCTACCAGAGGCTGAGTAGGGGAGGAGGATGAAGAAAGGTTGGGTAATGGGTACAAACATACAGTTATATAAAAGGAATAATTTCTGTGTTTGATAGCATAGTAGGATGACTATAGTTAATACTTTATTATATATTTCAAAATATCTAAAACAGAACATTTGAAATGTTCCCAGCACAAATAAACGATGTGTTTGAGGTGATGAATACATTAATTACTCTGATTTGATTATTGCACATCATATGCAGGTATCAAAATATTACATGTACGACACAAATATGTACAATTTTATGTAGCAAGAAAAACTGCTTTCTCAGCAAGACTTTCTGAGGTGTTATTAAAAATGTCTTCAAATTCTTTGACATTCTTGCCATCAAAAAGAGGCATCTATGTCCCATTCTCTTGAAATGGGTGGGCCTTTGGAACTGACTCAATGAATAAAATGCAGAAAATGACATCATGTGACTTGTATGATTAGGTAATGAAAAAATGTTAAATCTTTCATTTCCTTTTATCTTGGGAAATGCTCCTTGGATCCCTGTACCTCTACATAAAGTGTCCAGCTATTCCAAAGCCACCATGCTAGAAAAAACACATGGAGAGACAATATAGAAATAATAAGAGATGCTGGAGGAGTCTCTAGCTGTTTGAGCCTTTCAACCTAGGTATCAGACACATTAATGAAGTCCTTGAGATGACTCCAGCTCCAGCTGCCATCTGAGAAAAATCACATAAGGGATTCCAATCAAGAACCTTTAACTGGGCCCAATCAACTCCCAGGGCTATGTAAAATAACAATAATAAATGATTTGGTGTTTATTTATTATTAGTAAGTTTGGGGTAGTTTGTTGCACAGTTGTAACTAACTAGAACTCCTTCCATGAGCCATCTATCTAAATTTTTCCTCCAAACTAATCTCTCTATATCATTAAATTCACTTCTTTCTTAGATTAAATCCTAATCTGACCTTTTCTTATATGTTTGTTTATTGTCTGTTTCTCTTTACTAGATGTAAGCTTTAGCAACCAGAATATCAACTAGCATACAGTGGGTACTCAATAAGTGTTTTTAAATGAATGAGTAAATGGGGAGAGAGGGCCGGTTCAGAGTGAGGGAGAAGGCACTCTGAACAACAGGTTGTTTCTGAAGCCACACTCAGAGGTCTTGCACCACACTTTATCACTTTATTCACACAGTCATTCTCTAAACCATTCTCTAAACTGACCCATCTCTCTTTTGGTGTTTCAGTGCTTCAAGTTCTTTGGACATTCTCTCCTTCAGAAAACCTTCTCTGTGGTCCTATCTCATCCTGGCACACCTCTTCCTAAACCTTTATGGTGTAATATTAATACTATTGGTTACATATCTGTTGCCTTGAAGAAGTTTGATTCATCCTTATAGTCCAGGAAACAAAACTTTTCCCAATAAAACAAAACTGGGACATAGAAAGTTTTCAGGAATTGATTTTTAAACTTTGGAGAAGTATGATACATAGGAGCTCCTCCAGTGTAGATGTGATTCAGGTACCACGGGGCAATCAGGTGGAACTATGGCTACATAGGCTTGGCTGAGCTGAATCTGGCTTCTTGTGGGTAGGTGTGCTAGTAGCCCTCTATTTAACCCATTGGTTAGGGAGATATTCCCTCTCAAAGGTGAAGGAATGGTCAAACTACATGACACCTAATGCTGGACAGAGGAGATTGACTGTAGTTTATTAGTCTCCTATACTCCCAACCCAGTTGAAGAGGACATTGTACACCAAGCAAGACAATATAAGTGCTCCCTTGGTAACAGAGTGAACAAACAGGGACTACAGGAGATAGACGTTGTAGTATCAAGGGCATGAGTTCCCACTCAGCTCAGATGAGAGGATGTGATTGCCTTGTTTGAATAATTTTGCATACTGGCAAGGATCTGAAAGACTATGGATTAAACAACAGGGATAAACACAGAACTGTATCTGGTCCCCTGACTAAGAAGAGTGATTTGGTCAGGTCACCTTACATACAGGAACAGAGTGAGGAGAAAACGTGCAACCACAAGACCATTCAGGAACCTCATAGTCTTACCAGATATCAAGGCAGCATATAATACTGAGCATTACTTTTAGGCCTTACCTCAAAGTGGGGATAACAGTGAATGTCATCTACACAAGACATATTAGAGCTGCCATTCATCCCAAGGGTCAGTTTGTCCCTGTCAGAGATAGAGCCTGACAACCTGATATCCAGCATATCTTTGACTACTGTGCTTTTTCTCATTTAGAAATTTTTTAAAAGTCCACAACCATATTTTTATGTATAGTTTACTAGGGCTGCCATCACAAAATACCACAGACTACATGGTTTAAACAACAGAAGTTTATTTTCTCACAGTTTTGGAGGCTAAAAGTCCAAGATCAAGGGATTTGCCAATCTAGTTTCTTCTGAGGCTGCTATACTTGTCATGCAGATGGCTGCCTTCCTACTATGTCCTCACATGGCCTTTCCTCTGTGTATTTCTGGTGTCTTTTTTTTTTGGAAAATATAATAAATTTTCTTTTTTAATATTAGTCTTAAGAATTTTAGCTGGATGTGGTGGCTCATGCCTGTAATCCCAGGTGGAGGCAAGAGGATTTCCTGAGCCCAGAAGTTTGAGACCAGCCTGGACAACTTGATGAGACCTTGTCTCTACAATAAATAAAAAAATAGCTGTGCATGGTGGTGGGTGCCTGTAGCTCCAGCTGCTTGGAAGGTTGATGCAGAAGAATCGCCTGAGCCCAGTAAGGCAAGGCTGTGGTATCCGTGAGCATGTCATTGCACTCCAGCCTTGGTGACAGAGTGAGACTCCAACTCAAAAAAGAAAAAAGAATTTTAGATTCAGTGTCATAATATGGGAACAGTTTCTCATTACAATAGAATTTAAGTTCTAATTATGAAGAGTGTAAAAATAATGCTCACAGTGGTAGATATGTTAATTGAAATAATGTATGGCTCATTCACTTACACATTTGGAGTTCTGCAAAAGAGAAAATCATAACCCACAAAGGCAAAGATGAAAAGTCTTGTCACTGAGAACTATTTTTTATGTTTCGAATGTGAAAACACTACCCATTTTAGAAAAGGAGAATCAATTAAAGTGTTTATGGCAAAAAGGAGAGATAAACTAAGGAGAGATAAACTAATTTCTCAAAAAATGATTTGGAAATGTTTTTAACCTATTAACATCATGTGAATGAGTGCTGTGATGTGTGAAAATAAAAAAAATTGAGTTCTTACAACCACGAATAGCCAAAACAGTCCTTAACAAAAGAAACAAAGCAGGAGGTATCACACTTCCAGACTTCAAATTTTACTATAAGGTTATAGTAATCAAAACAGACTGGTATTGATATAAGAACAGGCATATAGACCAATGGAACAGGATAAAGATTCTGGAAGCAAAGCCTCAATTTCTCAACCAACTCATCTTTGACAAGGCTTCCAACAACAACCACTGGAGAGAGGAGAACCTAATCAGTAAATGGTGCTGGGAAAATTGGCAGTTCACAAGCAGAAGATTGAAACAGGACCCCTACCTATCACCATACACAAAGGTTAGCACTAAGTCGATCAAAGACCTAAACGTAAAACTTCAAACTGTAAGAATCTTAGAAAATGCAGGAGACACCCTTATGGAAACTGGAACTGGCAACCAATTCCTGATCAGAATCCTAAGTGCCTGTATCATAAGAAATAAGATAGACAAGTGGAACCTCATCAAACTAATGAGCTTCTGCAAAGCAAAATAAACCATCAAGACAGCAGGGCGACAGCCCACAGAATGAGAAAAAATATTTGCCAACTGTATATTTCTTGATT
>CAUYQG010054114.1:0-11027 GCA_963574415.1 Tarsius wallacei | reverse complement strand
AATCCCGCGCCTTTGGGAGGCTGAGGTGAGTGGATTGCCTGAGCCCGCGGGTTCGAGACCCGCCTGGGCAGGCGAGACCTCATCTCTACAATAAATCAAAAAATTAGCCGGGCGTGGTAGCGTGCGCCTGTAATTCCAGCTACTTGGAAGGCTGAGGTGGAAGGATCGCCGGAGCCCAGCAGGTTGAGGCTGCGGTGGCCGGGAGCGGCCACTGCACTCCAGTCTGGGTGACAGAGTGAGACTCCAACTCAAAAAAAAACAAAAAAAAACAAACAACAACAACAAAAAAAAAAAAAAAAAAGAAAGGGATTGGCAGTAGTGGGAAACTGTCAGGTGAGGGGACTGGGATTGGCAGGCAGTTTAGGGAGACAGCTAGAGGAGGGAGGGGCACACCTCATCAACAAGGATACCTGCATAGTCAACGTTTATATACCTAACCCTGAATTGTACCCCATATCTTTATAGTAATTAAAAAAAAAGATAATCATAAGAAAGTCATGGAACATTTATTTTATTTTAAAGATGTAGGGTACAATTTAGGGTTAGGAATACAAATGGTCATTGTACAGGTAAAGTTTGGGCCTCACTTTGGTCCCCACGTCACCTGGTTTGAGATCAGGTACCCTTATTGATGAAGTGTGCCCCCCCCCACTCCCTCCTGTGGCAGTTTCCCACTACTGCCAATCCCTTTCTTATGGGGTCTGCTTATGAGTAAGAACATGAGGTACTCGGTTCTTTGCTTCTGTGATAGATCACTGAGTCTTACAGACTCTAACTCCATCCAAGTGGCTGCGAAGTTCATAAATTTGTCCTTATTTATGACTGCACAATATTCCATCTTGTGGAACAATCTTTTTTTTTTTTTTTGAGTTGGAGTCTCACTCAGTTACCCAGACTGGATGGAATGCAGTGGCCGCTCCTGGCCACAGCAGCCTTGACCTGCTGGGCTCCGATGATCCTTCTGCCTCAGCCTTCCAAGTAGCTGGAACTACTGGCGCGCGCTACCACACCTGGCTAATTTTTAAAATTTATTTTAGAGATGAGGTCTCGCCAAGTTGCCCAGGTGGGTCTTGAACCTGCGGGCTCAGGCAATTCACTCACCTTGGCCTCCCAAAGCGTGGGATTACAGGCTGAGCCACCGAGGCCAGCCAGAACAATCTTAACACTATCAAAAAATTATAGAGTTGTGAACTTTTGATTGGCAAGGACCTCACAGGTTTCCTAGATAAGCATTCTTCTGATGCTTGCATCTCATTACTTAGTAGTTTAGAAATCTATCTCTTGTCATTCCATGTAGAATGTTATACACACTGAGATAAATTGTACAATCCTTTTAACAACTTTAAATTGTAAAATTAATCCCAGCACTTTGTGGTCAAGGTGGGAGGATTGCTTGAGGCCAGGAGTTTGAGACCAGCCTGGGCAACATAGAGAGAACTCGTCTCTGAAAAAAAAAAAAAGCCAGGCATGGTTGTATGCATCTGTTGTCCCAGCTACTCTGAAGGCTGAGGAGGAAGGATTGCTCGAACCCAAGAGGTCAGACTGCAGTGAACTGTGATCATGCCAATGACATACTCTAGCCTGGGTGACAGAGTGAGACTATGACAAAAAAAAAAAAGAAAAGGAAATTGTCTAAGTAAGGTTCACGTACAGCATGAATTTACTTGACAATAAAACAAGAAACAAATAAAAACTCTCACCCTATGTATTTGTGTGTGTGTGTGTGTGTGTATGTGTGTGTATATATTTATTTATTTATTTTTTTGAGTTGGAGTCTCACTCCATCACCCAGACTGGAGTGCAGTGGCCGCTTCCGGCCACCGCAGCCTCAACCCGCTGGGCTCCGGTGATCCTTCCACCTCAGCCTTCCAAGTAGCTGGAACTACAGGCGCGCGCTACCACGCCCGCCTAGTTTTTTTTTTTATTTATTGTAGAGATGAGGTCTTGCCAAGTTGCCCAGGCCGGTCTCGAACCCGCGGGCTCAGGCAATACACTCACCTCAGCCTCCCAAGGCGTGGGATTACAGGCTGAGCCATCAAGCCTGGCTTATATATATATATATATATACATATATATATATTTAAAACCGGAAGGAGATGTACCATTATATTATAGTAGAATTGTCAGTGTCTTTGCTTCTTTGAGATTTTTTTAATTATCTGCAGAGAGCATGTATTGCGTGTGTGATTAAGAATAATTAGTGGGTCATTGTTGAAAATTGGAGTTTGTCATACTATCCTTTTTGTTTGTTTGTTTACTTCTAAAATGTCAATGAAAATAGCTTTGAAATCATCTTAGATTTAGATGGTACCAAGTCCTTTCAAGCCCTTAATTTGTTTGGCTTCCACCCATCTGTCCATCCTTACCTCCTACTCTTCCTCTTCCCTTGCTCGCATTACTTGTAAAACCTACACTTATCCTGCTATAGGGTCCTGGCACCTGCTGTTCCCCCTCCTGGGAATTCTCTTCTTTAGATCTTCACATGGATAGAGTTTCCTTCTGGTCTCAACCACTCTCTCTCTCTAATTATACTCTCTCCTATTGTTTTGTTTTCTCATTTGGGAACATGTAATGAAATCTAAAATTCTTTTTATGTATCTGTTTATTGTTGATGGTCTCTCCCTGTAAGAATATAAAGTGGGGATCTTGTCTCTTGTGCTTGTCATTCTATCCATAGACCCTAGAACAGTGCCTGGTACACGGCAGGCGGTTAAGAAATACTTGTAAATAATTGAATCAACACGAAGACACCCTGCATGAGCTCTGTCTTCTGCTGGTCTGTATTCATCTTTTCTTTTCTTTTCTTTTCTTTTGAGTTGGAGTCTCACTCTGTCACCTAGACTGGAGTGCAGTGGCCACTCCCGGCCACCGCAGCCTCGACCTGCTGGGCTCTGATGATCCTTCCGCCTCAACCTTCCAAGTAGCTGGAACTACAGGCGCGCGCTACCATGCCCGGCTTATTTTTGCTTTTTTTTTTTTTTTTTCGAGTTGGCGTCTCACTCCGTCGCCCAGACTGGAGTGCGGTGGTCGCTTCCGGCCACCGCAGCCTCGACCTGCTGGGCTCCGGCGGTCCTTCCACCTCAGCCTTCCAAGTAGCTGGAACTACAGGCGTATGCTACCATGCCTGGCTGATTTTTGATTTATTGTAGAGATGAGGTCTCACCAAGTTGCCCAGGTGGGTCTCAAACCCGCGGGCTCAGGCAATCCACTCACCTCAGCCTCCCAAGACACGGGATTACAGGCTGAGCCACCGAGCCCGGCTTCATCTTTTCAATCAGACCTAAACACTCAAACTTCATCTCAGGAACTCCAAAGCACATCTGGGTGTGAACTGGATTTTGAAGATTTTGTTATCACTGCAGGAAACCCTCCTACTTTTGTTATAATATTGCACAATAATACTTTACCCCTTGCTCATAAATACTCACCTTTGTAAGTCCAAAAAGCCTAATTCCAAATAGCAAAATATAAAGAAATCATACATGCACAGGAGGGAACTAATTTACTTTTAATAATCATAAGGCAAAGAAATATTGAAGGACAAAGAACAAACAGAACATAATTTAGCATGTCTGCAAAAACCAGTTTGCTTTTGGGAGGCTTTACCAGACTGGGAAATGATATTTTCCAGAATAAATTCATCTGCCTAGTATAGGCTTCTATATTCTGACCACCCATGCTACAAACCATTTTTATGGCTCAGCTACATGTTCTGGGAGATTATTTTACTCATTTTGTGAAAGCACCTAATTTGCACAGCCTGCAGACAAAGGTTTGTCACTGTCCACACAGGACAGAAAATGCAGCTGGAGGCTGACTGGTATGCTGAAGGTCTTTCTGATGCATCACAAAATGCCAGACAGAGGGAGCTGTTCAAATCTCCGGTCTGCTCCCTTTGTGTCCAGAGAATCAGAAAACAACCACCAGCTGGCAAAGGTCACCTCTGGAGTAATGGTGGGTATGCTTTACAAATTAGATTAATAGTATCTATCTATATGCTTTACAAATTAGATTAATAGTATCTATTTTAGGGATTTTATAAATCCTGAGAAAAAAACACCAAGGTCTAAAGAAATCAATTATTACTTTGATTTTAGTACTGTGTCCAGGTTTTCAAGATAATAAATTCACAGAAAAGGTATTTAAAAAGTCAGTTATCACGTGTTATTTAATTTTCTTTGAGCTATTAGAGTTTATTTTATTTTATTTTATTTTTTCTGAGTTGGAGTCTCTCTCTGTCACCCAGACTGGAGTGCAGTGGCCGCTCCCGGCCACCGCAGCCTCGACCTGCTGGGCTCTGGCGATCCTTCTGCCTCAGCCTTCCAAGTAGCTGAAACTACAGGCGCATGCTACCACACCCGGCTAATTTTTGATTTATTGTAGAGATAAGGTCTCACCAAGTTGCCCAGGCGGGTCTCGAACCCGCGGGCTCAGGCAATCCACTTACCTCAGCCTCCCAAAGTACTGGGATTACAGGCTGAGCCACCGAGCCCGGCGAGCTATTAGAGTTTAAACACAAAGAAGTATCTATGGTTACATATTTTCTGTAGATCCCTTTTTTTCACTGAGTCGTCATTGTTTTGCCAATTTAAATTTTTATTATGATTTTTAGTCCTGATTTGTCTCTGGTTTGACAGAGTTGTCCTATATCAAGTCTGCTTGGAATATATGGGATTTATTCTTCAGACTGAGTTAACTGTATGATATTCATATAATGTGACATAAATTGATATACCCTGTACAAATCTTGCCTCATTGGAAGGAGACAGGAGAGATAACAGGTGAGGCTGACATCTGAAGGGAGAACTCCTGAATAGAGGCTCCAACCAGGAGCAGACTCTAGGAGCTTATCAAGACACAATTGAATAATCAAAGGGTGGAGCCTGGACCACAAGTTTACTGGTCTGATTAAGCCTGAAATGTTTACACTGGTCAGTTCATCCCCTTTCATCCTCTCCTGCCCAGTGGGAGATCAACATTCATTAAACTTTAGTTTTCAGTAGTCCTGCTCTATTCTTTGTTTACATTCCAAACTTACCTGATACCCTGGGGTCTTTTTCCTGCCATGATCTCCCATGCCGTCATTGGTTTCTCACCCCTGGATTCAACCAACAAAAATATTTGGGGGGTGGGGAAGACAAAAAATAACAGTGCAATAAAAATAATACAAATAAAAACAATACAGTGTAACGACTATTTACATATAATTTATATTGCATTAGGCATTATAAGTAATCTAGAGATGATGTAAAGTATATGAGAGGATGTGTGTAGATTATATGCAAATACTGTGTCATTTTTTTCTATGGTTTCCAGGCTGGACTTGAACTCTTGGACTCAAACAATCCTCCCACCTCATCCCCCCAAGTAGCTGAGACTGCAGGCATGTGCTACTAAGCCTGACTAACTACCCCATTTTATGTAAGGAATTTGAGTATCACAGTGTTTGGTATCCATGGGGGCCCTGGAACCAATTCCTGCAGATACCCAGGGACAACTGTATTATTTTATCTTGTTGACCAAACCACCTGTATTATCTTCCATGAATGTTGCCTGAACCAAAAGAGGATTCAAATCTGCAATGTATAATGGTACTGTACCTATTAAGCTATTAAGTGTAAGCTATTAAGTTTGGCACTACCACCCTAACTGAGAACACCTGAGCCTTCTTCTTTCAGATATGGGAATTTTGAAATACAGAGCTTTCTGCACCCACTCCAAACTTAATAAGGCTCATAAAATGTAGAAGTATGAAAAAGAAGAAAAAATGACTTATAATCCCATCACTTCCAGGCAGCCACTATTAATATTTTTGGAGTATTCCGTCTTTTCTTTTTTTTTCTTTTTTTTTCTGGAGTTGGAGTCTCACTTTGTCGCCCAGACTGGAGTGCAGTGGCCGCTCCCAGCCACCGCAGCCTTGACCCGCTGGGCTCCGGCGATCCTTCCGCCTCAGTCTTCCAAGTAGCTGGAACTACAGACGCGCGCTACCACACCTGGCTAATTTTTTGATTTTATTGTAGAAATGAGGTCTCGCCAAGTTGCCCGGGCGGGTCTCGAACCCGCGGGCTCAGGCAATCCACTCACCTCTGCCTCCCAAAGTGCTGGGATTACAGGCTGAGCCACCGAGCCCGGCTCCGTCTTTTCTTTCAAAATATTTTCACCAGGTGTGGTGGCTCACGCCTGTAATCCCAGCACTTTGGGAGGCAGGGGCAAGAGTATTGCCTGAGCTCAGGAGTTCGAGACCAGCCTGGGCAACTTGGCAAGACCTCATCTCTACAATAAATCAGACAGAGTGAGATTCCAACTCAAAAAAAAAAATGTAAATATTCTTCTATTAAACTGCATTACTCCAAATTAGGGTAATATGCCATATTTATTTCTCCTTTTTTTTTTTTTGAGTTGGAGCCTCGTTCTGTTGCCCAGGCTGGAGTGCAGTGGCATGCTCACAGTCACCTCCACATTCACCTGCTGGGCTCAGGTGATCCTTCCACTTCAGCCTTCCAAGTAGCTGGAACTACAGGCACGTGCCACCACACCCAGCTAACTTTTCAATTTATTGTAGAGATGAGGTCTCATCAAGTTGCCCAGGCCAGTCTCAAACCCCTGAGTTCAGGCAATCCTCTCTCCTCCACCTCCCAAAGTGCTGGGATTACAGGTGTGAGCCATTGTGCCCAACTGCCATATTCGTTTCTAGAGAGAAACAAAAATTTAGGGATGGTAAAAAAAATTCCCTTTAATTAATGGATTTACTTTGGGAAGGAATCCAGGTTTTGTGTACACTATACAGTAAGGGAATTAGGAAGGACAGGTCATGGTTTCCAGCTAATTAAAAATGGCATTTAGATTCATTACAGAAGACCAGCATCCAACTTCTCACTAATTTTCACTTGTGTGTAACAATAGAATTGTGAATTAAACCTTAAATCATGGAAAAATAATCTACCAGACTTGCTTTATTTGGTGCCACATGTCTTGATCAATTGCAAGGCTGTTTCTTTTTTGTTTTCTTTTTTTCTTTTGGCTATCATAGCCTAAGATAGATGTAAGGGCCTTTTAGTATAGATAGTGTTGGTTTCATCTATAGTAAAATAAAATTTTTTACCCCAATCTTATCAGAATATGTTGACTATATAGTTAGTGTACATGGACACCTAAAGAATGCTTAGGCAGTGTGTATGTGTGTGATTGTGTGCATGAGAGTGTATGAGAGAGTGTGTTTGAGTGTGTTTATGAATGTGTGTATGAGCGTGTGTGTGTTTGTGAATGTGTGTATGAGAGCGTATGTTTTTGTTAGCGTGTGTGTTAATGTATGAGTGTGTGAGTGTGGACGTATGTGCGTGTATGAATGTGTGTGTGTGTGTTGTGAATGGGTATGAGAGGGAGAAAATTCAGACTACTGAATTACAGGTCTTTTTCTTTTTTTTTTCCTTTCTTTTTTGAGTTGGAGTCTCACTTCGTTGCCTAGGTTAGAGTGCAGTGGCACGCTCATGGACACTCCAGCGTCGACCTGCTAGCCTCCAGTGAGCCTTCCACCTCAGCCTTCCAAGTAGCCAGAACTACAGGTGCGAGCTACCATGCCAGGCTAATTTTTTGATTTATTGTATAGATAAGGTCTCGCCAAGGTGCCCAGGCCATCCTTGAACCTGTGGGCTCAGACAATCCTCTCACCTCGGCCTCCCAAAGTGCTGGGATTACAGGCTTTAGCCACTGTGCCTGGCTATAGATCTTTTTCTTGGACCATTACCCTCCTCAGCCATTTTCCTATATGAAATTCACATATAAAATATCGAATTAATTTGTACTTTAGAGAATTTTAAAAGTTTAAGGAGTTTATCATTTTCTATGACTAAAGACTCTAGAGATGTAGGAATAAAAAGAACAGTATAATTTCTGTTCTTTTAAGGGACAAGGAAATTACAATGAAATGAAATGAAATGGTTCCACCATTACTCCCTGGATTACTATGGTTTTAGGGAAGGAGACATAGTCAAGACTTTATGCAGAAGGACCTTGTTGTTTTTGTTTTCTCTCCCTGGGTATCTCCTTACCCTGGAGAATGTTAATGTGTATCAGGCAAAGATCTTTCAAAGTGTGTTTTTTCTTTTTTTGAGTTGGAATCTCACTCTGTCACTCAGGCTGAAGTGCAATGGCATGCTCATGGCTACTGCAACCTCGACCTGCTGGACTCAGGCGATCCTTCTGCCTCAGCCTTCCAAGTAGCTGGAACTAAAAGCACACGCCACCATGCTCAGCTAATTTTTTGATTTATTGTAGAGATGAGGTCTCGCCAAGTTGCCCAAGCTGTTATCGGACGCGTAGGCTCGGCAATCCACTCGCCTCGGCCTCCCAAAGTGCTGAGACTATAGGCATGAGCCACTGTGCCCGGCCTACAAAGTGTTTTCATACTGATGTCCTTATTACTTTTTCAGTGTTTTCATGAGTTGTACTTAAACATGTAGATCTCAAATTTCTCTTTTAAACAGCTGTTCCAGTAAGTGAAATTGAGTAAAGCATTTTGAAATAGACTTGGTTATTGTCATCGAGTAGTCAACAAAATACCAACTTTAAAATAATGCAACAAATAACTTTATACCCCTCTTAACTACTAAAATGTTTATTAAGGCTACCAACACTATTTTGGCATCAAATACTTTCAGGAAGTGCAACTTTTTAAAATGTATTAACATTTCATGATTTAGAATAATCCAAACAAATGTAGCCATTCAGCTATAGTTTTATTTCCAAAACTTTTCTATTTGATTACATTGGCTTTAACTGCCAATCTGGAAGTACCTAATACCCAATGGTAGTGGTTAAGCTAAAGGATAGACATGAAACCACTTTGCTTTTGCAGACAATAAGGTCTTCTCTCTGTCTCTCTGCCATCAAATCAAATTATTCTTGCCGAGGATGATTGCTATGCCCTATAAATATTCCTTTAAAGAGCAGCACTTTTCAGCTTTGGAATGTGGATAATAATATATACTATTATTTCTTCCCAAGAAGCAAGAATACCTCTTTATTCCTTCTTTGTACATTACATATTTTGGCTTCTGCCACTAAATCAAGAAGCATTAAAACATTGCAATTTACATCGAGATGACAGGTATTTATTTTCTGGTGGAAATCAGGTCAAGGGAGGGTACTGAGGCGTCTCTACCTCCTCCAAATCATCTGTGGCAGCTGGTCCCAGGCAGACACTGCATTCACCCAACTGCTGGGGCCTGCATAGTATAGGAAATGCTTTATTGATGTCATTTACATTGACATTTTGAATGTGTGGCAGGAAACATCGTCTACATCTTTCACATGGGAATGGAATTTGCCTTTTTGAAAGTATTTGGATAACATTGTCTCATGTATTTCTTTTCTATTCCTCCCCTCTCTCTGTCCATTTATTTTAATTTTTAGCTATCTCACTTATTTTAGTAAAGACAGTGTAATACAGTAGTTGAGAGTCCTATAATTTGGATTCAGAAAGATTTGGGTACAGACTTCAGCTCTGCCACATATTGACTGTGTCCTTAAATTTCTTCTCTGTAAATGGGAAGAAAGTCTTATGGGAAAGGGGTGAGAAATGAGAAGGCAAACAGAGCACTCAGGGCTGGGCCTGTGGGCTGCATGCTTGCTCTGATGATCAGTGGCAGTCCTTCTGCACTTCAAACTACATTCAGGGTGAGACATTAATTGCTAGAGAATGACATATTTAAAAAAAACATTTTTTTATTTTAAAAATGTGGGGTACAATTCAGGGTAAGGTACACAAATGTTCTTTATGCAGGTACCCGAGAATGACATATTTAGCGTAATTGCAACCTTGCAGCATATCCAGTTGCTTTATTCTTGATAACTCGACCCATTAATCTCATTTCCTGCTGCTTGCTTCGCCTGTCCAGGTATGGGGTGTGTGGGGAAGAACAGGAGATTTGACTATAAGAAAAGAGAACAAAACAGGAATTTTTATTTGGTGGCAAAAGTTAGGGAGACATGACATCTCGCTGAATTGGGTACCTTTAAGCTTTCATGATTTATAGTGTTCTTCAAAGACTTAGAACTTTGACTATAAATGTCTAATGACTATCTTTGCGAACTCTGACATCAGTTTGCCACCAGAAATGCAGTGTGTTGGAGTGTAGTGAAATCTCTGAAACACAGCAGTGTGACTTCTGTTTCCTAGATCCCCAATGCTCCCAGAAGCACAGGTTCCCTTGCTCCATCCTGCCATGTTGGGCCTTGATGTCTGCCTTCTCCATTTAGCAGGCATTTGACTTTGCAACAGCAAATACCATCCCAGTTCCTACAATTCCTTCAACCTCTCTCTTTCACTTGTTCTCCCTAGAGACAGATGGTGCCCTGAGTAAATATACCCTGAGCCTTGCTGCTTATGAAAGGTAAGGATTAAAGTGCTCAGGAAAAGCCACATTAACAGTCAGAAAATTTGGGTTATATTCTCAGTTCTGTCACTTACATGCTGAGGCAAACCTAGCATCATTTTCCTATATGACCTGTATCACAAAATCTCTTTAGTCTAAATTTTCTTACCTGTTAAATGGATATGCGACTTATTTATACTTTCTTGAAGGGTCACTGTGAAATAGTGGAAGATGAGATGTTGATTGTTGCGTGTCTACTACATGTCGTGTAAGACAGTTTGGCCAAAGGGATCCCACAGACTGTTGTACATAAGAATAATATCATTTAGTACTTTGATTATTGTATGCTTGTTTGATAAATCAGTTGTAGAGAAATAACATCTGTGTGTCGGAATAGACTTTGAGTCTTAAATGCAAGGAAGGAGTTTGGTTGAACATAAGAGAAAACACTCACTTTACCTCTCCTGCTGTATTCTTTTTTTTTTTTTTTTGAATTGGAGTCTCACTCCATTGCCCAGACTGGAGTGCAGTGGCCGCTCCCAGCCACTGCAGCCTCGACCTGCTGGGCTCCGGCGATCCTTCCGCCTCAGCCTTCCGAGTAGCTGGAACTACAGGCGCGCGCTACCACGCCCAGCTGATTTTTTGATTTATTGT
>CAUYQG010054111.1:0-24397 GCA_963574415.1 Tarsius wallacei | reverse complement strand
CTGCAGCCTCAACCTGCTGGGTTCCGGCGATCCTTCTACCTCAGCCTTCCAAGGAGCTGGAACTACAGGCGCGCGCTACCACGCCCGGCTAATTTTTTGATTTATTGTAGAGATGAAGTCTCGCTTGCCCAGGCGGGTCTCGAACCCGCGGGCTCAGGCAATCCACTCACCTCAGCCTCCCAAGGCGTGGGATTACAGGCTGAGCCACCGAGCCCGGCTAGGTAATTGTTTTAAAAGACACCAGAGTCCCCAAGACAGATTTGCAGGGTCATAAAATACTTTGATTTTTCCTTCTTTATCTGCCAGTCAGGTTGAAGGGTAAATCACATTAAAAGTCAGGAATTTAGCAATGAAAAGAAAAAAAATATCAGTTTAGTTGTCACCTCCCTTCCCTCCCCTTTTTTTCCAGCTACCATGAGAATTTGATGTTTAGTAACTGAGGGGATGGGGGAAAAGGGAAGATAAAGGGAAGGGAAGAGCCAGCCATGAAATTATAGGAAAGATCTAGGATGCTGAGAAGAGAGTAAATTCCAGCCCTAGAATGGCAGTCTGGGTCTGTTAGCTGTTACCATGGGCCTTGGGTAAAGTGATCAAGGTTTGGCGACCCTGGTTTTGGAGAAGAGCGTCAGAGGAAAAACCTTTTGAAAGGGTCAGATAAAGGTTTCCCCAAGGCTTCCTCCATTTCACACATCCAAGTGGCTATGGGTATCTGGGTTCTCCGAAGAGTCTAGGAGTGTGAGATAAACCTCCAGGTTCCTCTTGGCATGCGCAATTCATCCTGTAAGACAAGCAGAGCCATTAACGAGTGTCTTCCTGACACTGCTGGGAAGGGGGACCTGAGAATACTCTAGCCAAGATTGATAGGTGTAAGTTATTAGCAGTTATTAGTAATGTTATTTTCCTCATGTAACTGGGAAATGAGGAACTAAAAGATTAAGTAACTTGTCAAGATCACACAGTAAATGAAGGAGTCAGATTTCAAGCCCATTTTTTGAGTCGAGGGCTCACTCGGTAACTCAGACTAGAGGGCAGTGGCATGATCATGTCTCATTGCAGCCTTGACCTTCTGGGCTCAGGCAATCCTTCTGTCTCAGACTCCTGAATAGCTGGGACTACAGGCGTGCCCCACCACATCCAGCTAATTTTTTGGTTTTTGTAGCGACCGAGGGCTTGCTACGTACGTTGCCTAGGCTGATCTCGAACTCCTGGGCTCAAGTAATCCTCTCAACCTTGGATTACAGGCATAAATCATGTGCCCAGTCACTCTATTATTTTGCGTCAAATATTATTGTCATTCTCGCTATGAAACAAGCATAAAGGCTCATGGGTGTAATGTCGATGGCCAAAGGTGAGGGAGGCCAGGTGGGCAGAGCTCTCTAATGTCTTCATCTTTATAAACAAGAAATTCCATATCTATATATGTGTAAGTTCTCCATAAGATGTCTCAGAGGGTGGGGGAGGTTTTTGAGAACCACCGATGTGGAAGGACATGACCAGGTATGCACTGTAGCACTGAGGGAACTCAGGTGTGGAGATAGATTCATAGATTCATTGCATGGGGATCAGGGGATCAGCAGAAAGCCACGGGAAGAGCAGGAGATGGCAGTAACTTGGACTAGAGATCAAGAGACATTCAGAATAAGAGAAGCTGGTAGGTTTAAGAGATATTTGGGATGCAAACACAGCATTTGCTCTTAAATTCTAGTTGCTCCCTTGTTTAATTGTGTCCCCCTGCTTTTAATGTAAGACCTTCATGCGTTAGGTAATTTATGGTATAGTTTATTGATCAAAGGGAGAAAGTTCTGTTATATAAATGCTTTGAACTGGGGATGGAGAGAAGGTGGGCCCCAGTTCCTCAAAGTAGTTTGTGCCAAAACTCTACCAATGCATTGGGTAGAGTTTTCTCCCTCTTTCGAGTCCTGCTGCCATTCTTGGGCACTTCAGTATCCTCATGGTGGTCCGTTCCATGCTCTGCTCCCTCAGGTCCTTGATCTCCAACTCCAGAAAACTCCCTCTCCTCTCCACTTCAGTTGTCTGTTCCCTTGGTCATACTCTTGTAACCAATTATATCTCCTCCACTCTGACATCTCAGACAAACCACCTCTATCCAGTCCTCTTTCGATGGGCAAGACGGTTGGTCCCATGTTTTTGCTGTTGTGAACAATACGGCAATAAACTTATGTGTGCAGATATCTTTTTCATAGAGTGATAATTTGAGTTCCTCTGGGTATATTCCCAGTAGTGTGATTGTGAGGTCATATGGAAAGTCTAATTTTAGATCTTTTAGGAGTCGCCACGCTGTTTTCCACAGAGGTTGTATTAGTTTACACTCCCAGCAACAGTGTAGAAGTGTTCTCTTTTCCCCACATTCTCTCCAGCATCTGTTGTTTTTTGAGTTATTGTTGATGGTCATCCTGACTGGAGTTAGGTGGTATCTCAGAGTGGTTTTCATGTGCATTTCTTTGATAATTAGTGGGACTGAGTATTTTTTCAGGTGTCTGTTGGCTCTTCATATGTCTTCTTTTGAGAAGTGTCTATTCGTATCTTTCACCCACTTTGTAATGGGACTATTTGTTTTTTTTCTTTTCGGCGTGGGCAAACCACCTCTAACCACCTCTTGTATCTCTCTGTCACTCTCCCTAGATTCTTCCCACATTGTCTGCTCTTTGTCCAAATTGAAATTTCTAATTCCATGATCCTTCTATTGCTTTTGTTTTGCTCTCTTCCTTTCCAATCTAGTCCAACCCTGAGGTCCATCACTTTAATCTCACTCTTGCCAGTAGCCTCCCCACCCCCACCCCCTGCCTAATCTGTCCTTCAGTACCATGCATCTAACACATCCCTTCCACATTGGGTCAACCTGGCTCTACACCTTTCTCCTCTCCATTGCTTGGGCTGCTGGGCATGGTATTTTGCTAACTGAATAACCAGAAACTCAAGCCTAGTTAGGAGCTCAACTTGGCATGGAAAGAATATGTGTCATGGGCAGAGGATCATCTCCTCTGATCCTCTAGGAAGCTCTCTTGTCCTTTCTCTCCTCTCCTCAAACCTCCTGCACCCATACCTTGCCCTTAACTACTGTAGGTCGATGTGGTTCCCATGGAGCTGTGGAAGTAGGTGCTCAGAAGAGGATCCTTTCTCCACCTTCCAAAACACTTGCATCCTTGCCCAGCTCTGTCTCCTTCCTTCTGGTTCCTTGGGAAAAAGACTCCTCTTCTTGTGTAAGGCCACTTGCTGCAGTGAGGTCTTGATTTTCCTCTGTTGGTGTTTGCATCTTCTGACTAACGCTTCTTATTCTTCTCACCTTGGATGGGTTCTTTGATCATCCTCCACTCCTCCTCTTATTATTAGCTGAGCAAGACTCCTTTTCAGTTTCTCCATCTTTAAGGTCCCATCTTCTGTTTTGCAATGGAGGACCCCTCCCCCAAAAACCTGAAATTATCTTTTGGAAGGTGAACTCCTTATAGTACACTTGGAATTTGTTCTACTCAGTCAACCAAAGGTTCTACCTGGAAGTTTTGAGAAGGTTGTGTCATGATTGTGACAGATAGGCGACTGGTTCTTCCATCATGACAGCATACCTGCCCACACCACACTGAGTGTTCAGTAGTTTTTGATGAAAAACAGCATGACTCTGGTACCCTGCCCTCCCTATTTACCCAGTCTCTTGCCCTGAACAACTTTTTTTGTTTTCTGGATGAAAGAAGTCCTCAAAGGTAAATGTTTTGCTGATGTGGAAGAGGTGAAACAAAAACCAGCAGAAACACTAAAAGGCATCAAAATTGATGAGTTCAAGAACTGTTTTGAGCAGTGGAAAGAGGGTCTTGATAGGTGTATTGCATCAAACGATGAGTACTTTGAAGGTGATTGAAGTTTAAACATGGAAGAGTAAATACACATTTTTTAATAAATAAATTCTGTTTTGGGGGGGTGCCCCCTCATGTAACTTAACGAGCTTGAGGCCAATAGTAGCCAGGGCTGGGGTGGGAGAATTGGGCCTCTCCAGTTGTCCCCCACCCCATTTTATTTATGTGCCAGATTAGCCCTGCTCCAAATTTCCACCCGATGTGGCTTAAAAATCTTGGAAGCTGAGGAGAAATTGAATTTTCTGAATTGTCATTATCAGTGACCTTTTAGAATAAGTCCAGAAAGAAGCAAAGAGGATTTGTCCCTTGAATTCAAGCCTGTGAACTTCAGCTGGAGAACTGTGTTTTGGGAGCTTGTTCTTTGTAAGCCTATTACAAAAATAATACAGCTACATAATTATATGGGGAAAATGAAATTTTATTCTCTTTCTGTGATGGCCTTGAGGGAAAATAGAAGCACACAGAAAATTCTCTACTTAAAAAAAAAATAACTAGAACTTCCCCAAAATGCGATGTAATTTAGTCATGAGGTACTTTGGGGGAAAAAAAGTCTTTTTATCTTAAGCCCCTAAAGAAATATATTCTAGAGAGATTATCCTATTGAAATTTATTTTAAGGAATTATTTAGAGAACATCAGTTTTTACTACCCATTAATCAGATTTCACTTGATGTTGCTTTGGTTTGTCTTTAGTTATGGGTAATTATTTTAAGACTGCTGATTGCCTGCTATAAAGGATTGGATCTTTATGTTATAAAAACATTTCAAATGATCTATCGGCCCGAACACTAGCTGGGACGCTGTTAGGGAGGACTGCGAGAGTTCTGGGAGGCAAATCTCTTTAAAGTCGATTGGGCTTGGTCTAGGCTGTGACAGAGAAGGATGAAAATGGTGCTGCTCATGAGGCATGCTTCGGAGTTGGAATATTCCTCAAAGGTAGCAGTGGTTTTAAAGGTGGCAGTGGATCAGATTGAAATCTCTGGAGATGGAGTGTGGGCCAAGCTGGCTTTCGGGGAGGCCTGGCGCCACAGCCTGCTGGGAGGGGCTGCCACCCCATCAGCTCCTCCAGGACTCCAGGAAGAGCCCAGATGGAGGGACAAATCCCTAGGCATCTCCAAGATTTCTCTCTGGCAGGAATTATGCCCCTAATTTTTCAGAGTCATCATCAAGGCAGACCTGAAGGGCAAGCAGACGAGTGGGAGCAGGCAACAGGTACAGGGAGAACCTCCATATTGTAGACAAAGGTAACCACAGTCAGTATGATCTGATTTGTGATGGTGCGACCAGGAACAAATTGCTTAAATGCTCCACTTTCTCACCTGTACAATGGAAGGAATAAGAACATGCGTACCTCATAGGGTTGTCATGAGGAATCCGTGAGATACTGCACGTAAAGCAGTCTGCCTGGTGCATGGCCCCTAGGGGGTACTCGACACATGCCATGATCGCCAGCATCTACCGAGTGACTAAAAACCTCCAGCTCATATTTCATTGTTGTGATGATTAAATGACATATCTTAGGGGAAGGACTTAACCCCCGTGTTGGATACACAACATGCCCTCACTATGGGGTAGCTATTAATGTAAGTATCTGTAACTGCCTGGGAGGTTTCGGTTCAGGTCTCTATATCTCTTGCTGAACTCACCTCTGTCCACTCTCCTCCTCATTCATGGCACTCCAGCCACCCTGGTTTCTGCCCCCATGACTCTCCAGGACCATTCTCCCCTTGCTCTTCCTTGCAACTGCACAGGATGGTTCCTCCTCCTCATTGGGTCTCAAGTTGAAGGTCATCTTGGAGGAGAGACCACCAGGCTAAAGAGTCTCCAATGCCAAATTGTACTCCCCACCGGCCCTGCCACTTTCCTCCATGTGATGAAGCAGATACCAGCATTGTTCTTCTATGATCTCTCTTCTCTCACTGGGTGCTTGAAAACAACAGGAATCTTGCCTACTGCTGCTCCCCAGGACACAGAACAATGCTGGCCTACATTAGATGCTCAAAAGATGCCCGCCCCACCTTTGCCCTGTTGAGTTCTTACTGGGAGGCCCCTCAAGTGAGTTCATTTTGTAGTCAACACCTTGGAGCCTTGGAAATGCTCAGTGTCCCTTGGAACAGGCCACGTGAAAAACCTCACAGCATTGGAAACCAAGAGTGTGCAGGGGAAAAAAATCTCCCCAAAGAAAAAAAAGATGAATCTGCAGGTAAGGCTTGAGGACACCGGAATGGTTAGAAGAGAGAGTGTTGTCCTCTAGAAGAGAGGTGGTGGCAACAAGATCCTCCTGAAGCAAACTGATTCTGGGGAGGGGGGAAAGGAAGACCCCCACTCATTTCCTTGATGTGAGTACTGTGGACATGGCTGCACACAGCAGCCAACACTGTTGGCCGCCTCTGGCTAGGGGGCTCCCAGGAGGGAGGTGGGAGAGAGGGGTAGAGACCCAGGCTGAAGTTGTGGAAGGCCAATGCATGGGCCCCAACAATGATCTAGTCTAGAAGATATGAATGGCCTCAGGGATAACACAAAGGGTATGGGAGAGACAGGAGAGAAGGGGACAGTGTTGGCAAGTGACCAGAAATGATCAAAACAGAGTGTCCAGGGGCATCTCTGTGTCTAATGGGTATAAGAAATCCATCCATCCATCCATTCATCCATCCAAATATTTATTGTTTCTTTCCTCTTTCCTTTCTTCCTCCCCTGCCCCCATATTTCCTCTTTCCTGCTTTCTGTTATAGCCTGACTGGGTTCTTATGCCTGCTGTTCAGAAAAACCAAGATTGACACAGCCGTTATAGTTTAAAAAAAAGTTTAATATCGCAAAGCAGCTGAGCAAGAAGGATGGGAGATATTACCCAAATTTGCCTCTCCGAAAATCCAGAGGTTAGGATTTTTAAAGAGAATTTGGTGGGAAATGGGATAGGGACTGCTGATTGGTTGATGATGTCACGGGGCTGTCAAAACTGTCTTCATGTCTCAGTGTCAATTTCTGGAACGGGTCATCACATGACCAGTGGAGTCAGCTTCCTGGTATGTGTTCTGGGCCTGCGTGGGCCTCGGGTCCATCGTCTGAAAAATGTCTCTAATACCATTCATAGGTTTTGCAACAAATGCTATCTATAAAAAAAAGTCCTGTGAACATCAGCTACTAGCTCCTGGGTGGTGAGCCTTTGTGGAGGTAGTTTAGGAGGAAGGTATGGGGGAGGTGGGTACCCCTGGAGATTGGAACCTCTCTTTCCCTTAACCTCTGCTTTTATCCCCAAGGAGATCTATGCAGTGTGCATAAATCTCCTTGGGGATAAAAGCAGAGGTTAAGGGAAAGTATGTTTATCATCCTTGGGGGGGGGGCTTCCCCCCTCCCCAGGGGTTGGGACATGAAGATATTTAATTGCTCTCTATTAGAGTGAAAACAAACTTAGAAACAACAGATTTGTCAAATTTCGAACAGCTGGGGCTATTCAAGGCTCAGGTCTCTTTTGCAATTTTTACCCTGTGGTCCGATATTAATTTTATGTAGGTGGTTTCATTTCTACCTGTCACTCAGTCTAAGAGCCAATCACCTGCCGGTTTCTAGAAGCACAAAGAAATGCCTAATCCAAACTCTACATGAATGAGTTGAATTGGGGAGGGGGGAAGCAAGCAGGGCCAAGCCGGAACATGAGGCCCCTTTTTTTTTTAAATTGTAAAGTGGTGCTTCATTTCCTTTCTTCCTCCCACCCACCCTCCCTCCTTCCTTTCAATCCAAATAGAACTTTTTATTTGTCACTCTTAAAAGCCTGGATCTTAAACAGATTCCTGGACTGGTGGTTCATGCCCATCAGCTCGTTCAACTTTAGCACCTATCTTGTCCCCAGCAACTTTTCTAGAATGACTGCCTTCACCATGCAACTCTATGAGTTTCCCAGTTTAAACTTGGGCTTCTTCAGCATTTTTACTTTTCTAAAAAATACATCATGAAGAGGATGAATAGATTGGCAGGACTTTTCTATGTCTATTCTAATGCTGTCTGGAATAAATTTATTGACCACTTTCTTTAAGTTATTTGTCTGCGCTTCTCAGGTCATGATTTCCATTATCTTCTTCTGGATCTGGTAAATCTGTTGGTCCTGAGTGTAAGAGGTCTTCTGTATCTGATTGTTGCATTTTTAAAAAATTTTATTTTAGTAAAAGCAACACAGGAATAGAAGAAGCAAATAACCATTGGTAGTCTTGTCACCAACATGAACTTCAATCATGGTCTGCCATTTTTTGAGCACGAGCACATTTTGTTCTGGGTCAGGTCCATGCCATGGAAGTTAGTCAGGGAGTTTTTGCCCCGAACATCTTCAGTGATCAGCTTGAATTTTCTCAATGCAATGTCATCGTTCTGCAGACTGGCAAGACTCTCTTCAAACATACAATCCTTGAGGCTATCAGATGCATCCTGATGACAAGAGTTTTGCCAATGTTTCTTATATTGAACACAGCAGATGCTTTCACATCATACCAATCTTTCTTAGAAAATGGATCAACCATTTTCTTCCTGGCTCCCTTTTTGCCACCTTTCCTAAGGCTCTTGTTCTTGCCAACCTCCATGGTGCTGCTCAGAGAGCCAAAGAGGACTTTTTTCACCTGAAAAATAGTGCCCGGCAGCCATGACCCTGCCTGGGGGAGGTTTCCAGAGCCCCAGCTGGGAGTACTGGGGCTGCAGGCACACACGTGCCCACCAGCCTGCCCTCCCTTCCCCATCTCAAGTGCAACTCACATCCCTGCCTGTCCCTCCGCCTGAGTCAAGACCAGAGTCACAAGTAGTGGACTGGGAGTGGACGGCATCTCCTAGAGCAATGGTGAGCAAGAGAAGTGACAGCAAGAGATGACACAACTACACACATGGGTGAGCCAGTGACAGCGTATGGGTCTTTTCTCCTGAGTGTGCACAGGGCTGGCTGTGACCGTGGCAGGTTATGTCAGATGCAGCCATTGCTGCTGCTCCAGACACACCGGACTGGGAGGTCTGGAGTCCATACTCTTGCCAGTGTGCTCTCAGTTACAGGAGTGTCTAAGACTTCAGGGGCATTCTTTGGGTATGGTGCCCTTGTATGGTGTATTACCTGAACAGTCATAAATAGCATCCCTGCAGACAAAGACATAACAACATGACGCATGGTAAGGCAGAGGCTAAAGGAGAGAACAGAGGGTGGTACTAATGTTGCTTCCCAAGGCCCCTCAGCTGCTTTTGTATTGCCCATGCCTGAGGCTTCTGGATTCCATAAAGAGCTTCTCAGGCTGCCAGAATGACTCCATCTCCTTCTGTCCAGTGGTCTCTGACTCAGTCCCACCTGTCTTTGCATTGTGGTCCTGCCCTTGCCTGGCTTTGTTGTAGATGCACAGTGTGCACCTGGTTGTGGGCTCCCAGTCCAGCTCTGGCCTAGCAGTCCCTTGAGGCCTCTGGCACAACCCCTCAGCTTCTGGTGTCACATCCACAGACAGGCAGCACTATGTGTCTCCTCCTGCTGAGGCCTTGGCACCCCCGGCCCCCACTTGTGAGGGTGGGCAGCATGACAGCTTCTCAGTCCTTGTCCCCAGAGCAGAGCAAAGAGGAAGCAGCAGGTTTGTGCTTCAGGATTGCTCTGCTTTCCTCTCCCAGTGTGTTGCCCAGCGGAGCCATCACAGCCTCCACGAGGAGCTGATGGTCTTAGGATTCCAGGGGGGCACAAGTTGAAATTGATGGAGTGAGGGAAACACAGTGATTTAATGACCCCCCACACCATGGACGATGCCAGTGTTGGCATCCGCCAACGCATCACAGAACAAGCTCTTGAGGAATTCGGTGTTTGATTTATAAGAGTTTACCACGCAGAATTGATTGGAGCTGACAGTGGATTGCTGCTGCTGGATTATCTTAATGTCTTCCTGGAGAAACTGTGCAGGTTATTCTTCTTGCTAATAAGAATTGCTCATCTATTTATCTATCTGCCTGGGAATACAGAGTCGACACTGCCAAGGAACATTGACCTTGCTGGAGAAAAGCCTGTCTTTCTTAAGATGCACGCACATGCTCTCCAGATGACTTATCACTGGTCTTCCTGGGCCCACAGCTGCTGCTGTTGCTTTCCCACTGCTCCACCTTTGAGCTTGTGGTACTTTGTTATAGTGGCAATAGGAAACCAATACAGGTATGCTGCTTTACTTCTCTTAGTGTCAGGAGGCTAATTTCTTTTCTTTCTTTTTCTTTTTTGGCATCAAAATAAAATTTTATTGATGGTGCAAAATTTTGAAAAAATTGACACTTAGAGATATATTCTTTTTAAAAATTTTATTATTTTTATTTTAAAGATACGGGGTACAATGCAGGATTAGGTATACAAGTGGTCATCATACAGGTAAAGTTTGGGCTTCCCTTTGGTCCCCTCTTCACCTGTTTTGAGATCAGGTGCCCTTATTGATGTTGTGTCACCCCCTCCACT
This sequence comes from Tarsius wallacei, assembly GCA_963574415.1. NCBI lineage: Eukaryota > Metazoa > Chordata > Mammalia > Primates > Tarsiidae > Tarsius > Tarsius wallacei. The sequence goes on along the minus strand of CAUYQG010054111.1, from coordinate 14,093 downwards.
GGCAGTTTCTGGCTACTGCCAATCCCTTTCTTATAGTATTATGACAAATGTTCAGGGTCCACTTAAGAGTAAGAACATGTGGCACTCTGTTCTTTGTTTCTGTGATAGATCACTGAGTATGAAAGACTCTAAATCCATCCAAGTTGCTGTGAAGTCCATACAGGTGGCTCATATCTAATATGAGAAAAGAAGGGAAGTTCGGAATTGCTTTCCCTTTAACAGTGTTGTGTGGATGAAATGAAGTAGTGAATGTGCCGTGGTCAGCAGGTGGGGAAGAGGAAGAAGGAGGCAGAGAAAGGCCTTCAGCACTAGGAACTCTGGACAGCGCTTCTCAAGCCATCTATGGTGAAGGCCCCTCCCCTCATTTTAAAATAAATTTCAATCCATTGTGGATCAACACTTCTGTACAATGCAATAAAAATGAATCACTAGAAAAAATGTAATAAAAAGCACACAAAATTCAAGCCCCATCTTATTATCAGATTCAGCAGTCATGAAATTGTTCTGTGTAATTGCTCTAAATGTTTTCTCTAAACACTCTGGCTTTCTGTGCTTCCCTCCCTTTCCATGGGCGGGTAGCTAACAGTTGGATGACTGTCTCTGGCCCCAGCCCACACTCTGAGTCTTCTGTTACCTGGAGGTGAGCGTAATTTGCCTACAGAAGGCAGATCACTTTACAGATGAGGCAATGGCCAGACTGAACTTGAAGTATGAATCGGGGCTTCCAAGGAAGAAAAGAGCAAAAAACAAAACAGGAGAACAGCATGTTGAAAGTCACCCAGGCGAGAAGCGTGGCATGCCTCAAACGTGAACTTGCGTGACAATGTCTTTGATGGACAACATGCTGAAATTTGACCTGCTCTAGGACCTTGATAAAGTGGAGAATAAAACACGCCATGGTATTTTGTTTTGTTTTGTTTCTCTAAAGACATATATATGTATTTAAAATTAAGACGCTATGGTATTAATGGTGAGAACATTACCTCTCAGATGAAAGCTCCTCAGAAGTCCCCCGCCCTTAGGATCACGTGACAACTATTGCCAGAGTGTGGAGCCTGCAGAGCCTGGAAAGCTCTGGCTCTGCTTCTTGGTCCAGCCTCCCCAGCCCTGCTCCAGCCACAGTGCTCCAGCCTCACTGGGCATCTTTCCCATTCTCACAGGCACATTTCACCCCAGGATCCCACTATGCTGTTCCTTGAACTGCTAAGCCCTTCCAGTGTCCTCTTTGCCAAGCCAGCTCCTATCAGTCCCTCAGGTCTCAGCTTGAACAACGTTTCCTCAGGGGACCTTCTCTTACCTCCCAGCTATTACGTGTCCTATTACATGTTTCAATAAGCATCTAAGATAGGATTTTGCCTATCTTAGCGCTCCATAAATATCTAGTGGATGAATTAATAAGCACACAGCAGTTCTCTCTTTTTAGTATGTACCGCCATTGCAATAAAAGCTTTTGTGTATTTATCTGTTTTTAAAAAAATTCATTTATCATAGAGATGTGGGGTATAAATAAAAGTTAATTGCACAAGTAGGCTACATGGAGGTGAAGTTTGGGCTTCCAATTAGCCCTCACTTCCTCTGGTTTAGGACCTGGTACCCTTTGTGTTGTTATGTGCCCCACCTTCCTCTCCTGGAGGTGCCCAGAGACTGCTGCTTGCTCCCTTGTGCTAATGTGACTAGTGTTCAGGGCCCCTTATGAGTGAGACCATGAGGTATTTGGTTCTTTGCTTCTGTGATAGATCACTAAGTACGATGATCTCCAATTCCATTCAGTTCTCTGTGAAGTCCATGATTTTGTTCTTCTTTATGGTTGCATACCACTCCATCATGTAGATTTACCACATTTTCTTTATCCAGTCCACTTTTGATGGGCAGTAGGGTTGGTTTCATGTTTTTGCTACTGTGAATAGTGCAGCTGTAAACAGGTGTGTACAGGTGTCTTTTTAGTAGAATGATTTATGTTCCTCTGGGTATATTCCCAGGAGAGGCATTGCTGGATCATATGGATCTTTTAGGTATCCTCTTACTGCTTTCCATAGACGTTGACCTAGTTTGAACTTCCACCAACAGTGTAGAAGTGTTCCCCTTTCTCCACACCTGCACCAGCATCTATTGTTTTTTTGATTTATTGATGAGGGCCATCCTTACTGGAGTTAAGTAGTATCTCATTGTGGTTTTGATTTGCATTTCTCTGATGATTAGTGAGGCTGAGCATTTTTTCATGTATCTGTTGGCTGCTTGTATATATTTGTGTATATCTGTTTAATGTTAGTACTCCCACTAAACTATAAGCTGCATGAGGTCAGGAATCATGCCTTTTTTACCCTCAGGAGGCCTCAAATATTGTAGATGTTCAACAAATACATGTTGAATGAATAGGTGAGCGATTGATGGAAAAGTTGAATGATGGGCATTAGGTGGAACTGGTGAGGTAAACGCTAGAAGAGACTGATTGTCTCCTTGGAGTTGTCTAAGAGTGATGTCAACAATAACAGCTGACATCCAGAGGGCTCCCTCCTCCCCAGAGCCTCCTGCTATGGTTGATGGTGAGAGCCAATGATCACAAGAAGTGAAGGGACTTTATAGACCACAAGAAGAATCAATGAAAGGAAGATTACATTTTCCAGAGAAACAAAGTCATGTCTTTTCCAAGGCAACCAACCTCTATATACGAGGAGGTACCCCCACAACCCGGAATTTATTTATAAAACATTGTGTATTTATTCTTACATGTTTCAACTTTAGTTACCTTCAAAGTGTTCTCCATTTGATGCAATGCACCTATAAAGATGCTTTTTCCCCTGTTCAGAACAGTTTTTGAATTTTTTAATTTTGATGGCTTTTAGTGCTTCTACCATTTTTTGTTTCACCTCTTTCATGTTGACAAAATATTTCCCTTTCAGGCCTTTTTTCATCTGGGGAAACAAACAAAAATAAAAGTTGCTCAGGGCAAGATTAGGTGAATTAGGGAGGGTGGGGCATGGGTGTTATGCCATTTTTGATCAAAACTTCTGAACACTCAACACGGTGTGGGCAGTTGCATCAAGACATGGACAAATACATTGAAAGAATCTCCCCCTGACCAAAAAAATTTTACTGATCCCAAATGCAACCTCTCACAAAAATGCTAGCTGGTACACTGATGTCAGTGGGTTCCTAGAACACTTACTTAGTGGAAGCCTGTACTACAAAGTGCCAACCCTCCCAAAAATAATTTTTGGGGGGCTCTCCCCTTTTAAATATTTTTGTAGTTGTGGTCTTACTCCAACTCCAGGCTGGAGTATAGTGGCACAATCACAGCTTACTTGCAGCTTCAACCTCCTGGGCTCAGACACGATCCTTCTGTCTCAACCTCCCAAGTAGCTGGGACTACAGATGCACTCCAGCATACCCAGCTAATTTTTAAAAATTGTTGTAGAGATGAGGTCTGGCTATGTTGTCTAGGCTGATCTCGAACTCCTGGTCTCAAGTGATCCTCCCACCTTGGCCTCCAAAAGTGCTGGGATTACAGGTGTAAGCCACCATGTCCTGCCCTGCAATGAACCCATTTATGCTCAACGATTTTGTCTTAGGTGTGCCCTGGACATTTTATTCGGGTAGCCATAGAACAACCACATTTCATTAGGCTCTGTTCCATAAAAGCAAAACAATAAAAAATAAACAAAACCTGTAATAAAAAACAAACCAATAACAGTAGCAACTAAATAACCAACCAACCCAAATGTACAAAACAGTTAATCATCCAGATAACATCAACAATTACTTTCTTAACAATTTCCTCCTGGCTCACAGGTAGAATACAGAGGAACAAGGTCTTGCATGTATTAGGTGCTCTATATATGTTAGCAGATGTGACTTTTGTCCTCTAAGATGCAGATCGCATCCCACGACCCTGGCTTGGCGGGATCTGTGGCTTCTACAGATTTATCAGTTGTGGTGTCTTGGGGAGATGGGGCTGAGTTGGGATTGCAGTTGTTTGATGTGCATGGCTTGATGTGATGTGCCACTATGGCTGAAAGGACCCAGGAGGACCACTTGGACACCTCCTAGGTGTCTCATGTACTGTCTTAACCAGTGTTAAGTTACGTTAACTCAGTGATACAGTTTCCAGAAGCTATCTGCTCTGCCCCGCAGATTTCCAGCCAAGGGTGCACAGTGAAGTGATAATCTTTCCCTTTGTTGGGTAACAATCATGGCTCTGTTAGAGTATGAACTCCTAGGGGACGGTGGCTAGACTTCCTTTTTGAGCCTCGATGATCTCTAAGGTAGAGTCAGTACTAGGCCATGCTTGTTAAAAGGCTCACTGACAGGCTGTAGACACTAGTCACTAGTTCATAATCCCTGAGAAGAAAACTGGTCAGTAGAAGGAGGCCAAAAGAAGGGAGTTGGGAGACCTGGGACCTCGTCCTGCATGCATGATGTTTCTGAGCCTCTCTGGATTTCACCCACCCTGCTGATTTCTGGGGTCGCTGGGAGAATCTATTGAGTTAATGGACATGGCCACAGAAGGGAAAGTCCCTTTATATCACAGGAAAGCACTGTGATATAAAGGTGACTTCACTAATCATGTAGGTGGAGTGTATGGCTTTGTCTGACACTGTTGACATGCTTAGCCAATCTTTTTATTTTTATTTTTGTAGAGACAAGGTCTCACTATGTTGCTTGAGTAGGGTCTCAACTCCTATGCTCAAGCAATCCTCCCACCTTGGCCTCCCAAAGTGCTGGGATTATAGGTGTAAGCCACCACGCCTGGCCTTCATTTTCTACTTTTACATTTTTTGAGTGCACGCTATCTGTTAGACACTGTGTTTAAGCTCTTTCCATGATCTCCTATAACTCTTTTATTTTTTTTAGATTGGAAAATACAGTTTATTTAGAAAGTCAATTGGGGGGGGAGAGAGAGAGAAAGAGAGAAAGGAGATTCATCTCCCCAAGTTAGGGGAGGGGGACACAGCCAGGAAACATGGAGGCCATAGCTCAAAGAATCATGTGAACATACCAGAGTTTAACAAAGCAATGGCTGATTCTATATCTCTTACATTAGCCTTGTGAATTGTCTTGTGACACATCATCAGGGGATGAGAACTGACCTGGTGGCTCAGTGATCAAAAGCAGGGCTCTAGACTGGAGCTGGCTGGGTTGAGCCCCTGTCCTGCTAACAAGCCTGTGACCACAAAAGAGCTGCCCTCTCGCAGGGTTCCAGTCTTCAATCTGTAGACAGAAGCACTGAGGGCGTTTCCCAAATTGCCTGGGAAGTGGGTGCCATCAGGACTTTTGGATGACCGGAAGGGGGGAGGGGTAAAGACCTTGTTTCCTCTTATTGTTGGCAGCATTTAACTGACAGTTAAAAATTAATTAGTTAATTTTTCATTTTGGTAAAAATACACATAGCATAAAATGTAGTGTTAAGCACTTTTTTTTTTGAGTTGGAGTTTTACTCCGTGGCCCAGGCTGGAGTGCAGTGGCACACTCACAGCCACCCCAGTGTCGACTTGCTGGGCTCTGGCGATCCTTCCGCCTCAGCTTTCCAAGTAGCTGGAACTACAGGTGTATGCTACCATGTCCAACTATGTTTTATTTTATTGTAGATACGAGGTCTCGCCAGGTTGCCTGGGCTGGTCTTGATCCCGCGGGCTCAGGCAATTCAATCGCCTTGGCCTTCCCAAGTCGGATTACAGGCTGAGACATCGCACCCAGCCTCTTAAGCAATGTTACTTTTAAGGGTAGCAATGTTACCTTCACACAGTGGTGCAATCAGTTTCCAAGCTCTTTCCATCTGGCAGTACTAGAAGTTCATACTCATTAAACAGCAACGTCCTAACCCCGCCCCTTCCAGGCAACCACCCATCTACTTTCTGTCTCTGTGACTCTAGACTCATGTATAGTGAAATCTTACAGCATTTGTCTTTTTGTACTTGACTTTCTTCACTTAACATAATGTCCTTAAGGTTCATCCCTGTTGTAGCATGCAGTAGAACTTCCTTCCTTTTAAAAATGACTGTTATTCCATTGTATGTATATTACATTTTATTTATGCATTCATCTGTGGATGGACATTTGGGTTGCTTCTACGTTTTGATTACTAGGAGTAATGCTGCTATGAACAAATATCTCTTCAAGATGTTGCTTTCTTTTGGGCATATACCCAGAAGTGGAATTGCGAGATTCTATTTTTGGTAATTCTATTTTTAAGGTTTTAAGGAACTGCATACTGTTTCCCACAATGGCTGCATCATTTTATATTCCCATCAACAGTGCACAAGGGTTCTAAAGTTTCTACATCCTTGCCAACACTTGTTATTTGCTGTTTTTATTTTTTTGATAGTAGCCATCCTAATGGGTGTGAGATGGTATCACATCATGGGTTTGATTTACGTTTCCCCAGTGATTCGTAACACTGAGCATCTTTTTATGTTCTTGTTGACTATTTGTATATCTTTCTTTGGGAAAATGTTTATTCAAGTCTTTTACCTGTTTTTAAAATCAGCTTTTTGTTGTTTAGTTGTAGAGTTCTTTATATATAACTTTATTTTATTTATCTGGTTTTCTTGAAATCTCAGCCAAACTTACCTGTTTCAGAAAAGAAAGAAGCCTGTTTCCCCAAGGGTCATGAAACAAATATGCACTTTTTGTTCAAGGATGATATCGTTTAATCTTCACAGTAATCAATGAAGAAGACATTACCGTCACCTTCACTTTAGGGAAGAGGCGACTAGGCCACCAGGAGTCATTGTCCTAGACCACAGGTTGTGATTGGAGAAGCCATCAGAGCTGGGACCCAGGTGGTTCAGAGAAACAGAGCCTGAGCTCTGACGTTACTTCTGTCTGCCAGTGGCCTCTGTAGACATCCCCAGGTGAGTTCTCATGGTCAAAGGACATACTCTGCACCCTTTGGACAGCCCAGTGGTGTGCCTTGAGACACTATCTTCATCTTCCCTTCCCTTGCCAAGAGGCACTTGGACGTGGCCCAAGTTTATGAGTCTTGACTTAGGTTAAATCTGAAGCTAGGTACTGGAATCGGAGATTCATTCATTCATTTATTCTGCAAAGATTTGCTGAACACTTACCAAGTTCCAGGTATTAAACCATATTCTGGGGTCCTTAAGATAAATAAGACCCAATTCTTCTCAAGTTGCTTACACCCCTAATGGGGGAGAAACACACAAAAGGAACATATATGGTTAGTTTTATGTCAACTTGACTGGGCCATAGTGCCCAGATATTTGACCAAACATTATTCTGGGTGTGTCTGGGAGGGCTTTTGGGTGAGATGAACATATGAATTGGTAGACTGTGTAATGCAGACTGTCCACCCCAATGTGGTGGGCCTCACCCAATTAGTTGAAGGAGGCCCGGACTAAAACAAAAAAGGCGATTGAGAGGGAATTGGACTTAACTGGGATGCTGTTTTTGTTTTTTCTGCCTTGAGATGGAAACAATGGCTCTTCCTGGGTCTCAAGTTTGCTGACCGCAAATCTTGTAGCCTAGTAATTATACCAGCCAATTTCTTATTTCTCTCTCTCTCTCTTTTTTTCTCTCTCTCTCTCTCCCCCATCTCTCTCTCTCTTTCTACACACACACACACACACACACACACACACACACACACACACACACCCTATTGGTTCCGTTTCTCTGGAGAACCCTAAAACCACACGGTTATGAGAAGTCATCAGCCAGAGGCGGAGAACTGAGTGCTCTGGATTCTGTCACAAAGACAGGAAAGTGGGCCTTCTATCTCAATGTCTGGGAGAACTTGGTGCACATAGACCCCTCCCTGCTATCAGAGCAGCTCTCAGAAGGGCAGCCTTGCCCTGACCTGGCGAATTCCGGGGACCATGGCCTCCACAGTGTCCAAAGTTTTGTGGGGTTTTGGCAGATACGTGGACTTGTTCAATCAGCAGATGTGCGCTGAGCACTTTTGTGGGATGAACCCTGTGCTTGGAATACAATTCTTAAAGAATGCAGACCCAGGGGTCCCTCCTGTGCAGCCGATGGTATGGCAGGGATGGGAGAGCAGGTAGTAAGGAAACAGGGATCCGTGTCGTGAAAACAATCAATTAGGCATTGTGTGGGCTTCCTGCATTTGGTGAGAAGCACATTCCAGGCAGAGGGAAGAGCTAGGGCAAAGGTGGGCACAGAAAGGAGGGTGGCGGGATCGGATCTGGTGAGCATGGGGCGGGATAGTCTAAGGTGAGACAGCAGAGGTGGGCTGGGGCCTCGACCACGTAAGGCCACCAGGTTTTGAAAAATATATTATGATTATGATTATGATTTTGAGTTGAGGTCTCACTCTGTCACCCAGGCTGGAGTACAGTGGCATAGTCATGGCTTACCGCAACCTCGATCTTGTGGGCTCAGGTGATACTTCCATCTCAGCCTCCCAAGTAGATGGGGCTACAGGTGTACACCAGCACAGTTGATTAATTTTTTAATTTTTGTAGAGACGAGGTCTCATTCTGTTACCCAGGTTGGTCTCGAGCTCCTGAGTTCAAGCAATCCTCCCACCTCTGTGTCTTCCAAAGTGCTGGGATTATAGGCGTGTCATTGCACCTGGCCTGAGAGACTATGTTTTATTCTAAGTGGGAAGGAGAGTCTTTGGAAGGTTTTGAGTAGAAGAACATTGTGAGCTGATTTATAAGGGGATAAAATGTCCCTCTGTTGTAGTTGTCTAGCCAGAGATGACAGTGACCTGAACTGGTGTAGAGACGAAAAGGAAGGATAGGCATGGGCAGGTGTGGGAGCAGAAGTGAGAGGCATTGCTGATGAACGCTGGGGGAAGAAAAGAAGAATGGACTCAACAAAGAAGCTCTGAACTCTAAGGAACATGGTCTAGCTGTCTCTGAGGTAAGCAGAGGCCCCAGACTGAGGTCAGCAAGGGACCTTCTGCAGAGAGGGTCAAGCCAGCAAGTTCTGAGCTGAGGCCTGCCCTGGCCACTCTCTTCAGTTCATCTGAGCATTGGGTCAACACCCTCCAGTCCCACTGAGTTGTCCCACTAGCAGGACCAGAGGAGTCTCTAGAAACACTTTCAGATCACCCATGAAACATGGGCATCTCCGCTTCTCTTATCTTGCCTCAAGGCTGCCTACCACTCAGGGCACCCCCTGCCTCCCTGGGCAGCGGTGGTCCTCAGTTCCTGAGCTTCTCAGGCTCCTGGCAGAGGCGACTGTGTGTCCCCCAAGAGAGTTGCCCACCAGACACACTCCTCCCGCAACATACTGGACTCCTTACACCTCTGCCCCGAGCACGCTGTTCTCTGTACCTGCAAGGCCTTTCCCCTCTTCTGAGCTCTGACTCCCGCTGGTTCTTGGAGATGCCAACACCACAAGGAAGCCCTTCCCGATAGCTCCTTCCACTCTACTTCTCTTCTTTGTGGCTCTTGGGACGTGTAGTAATTGTCACTTAACTTGAGAATCATCTTGCACAAGCTGATAAATTCCTAGAAGGCAGGAATTGAATTCCTAGAGGGCAGGAATATGTCTCAGTTATATGCCCAGCCTCCAGTCCAGAAGGGCGGGAGGGCTCAATCATTGCTGAATAGAAACAGCAAAAATAGTCCATTGCTAGGTGAACTGACTCAGAAACGAAAAACCAAACACTGCATGTTCTCACTCATATGTGGGAGCTAAACGGTCACAAAGATGGAAATAATAAACACCAAGGACACCAATAAGGGGGGAGGTGGAGGGGCTTAGGTTCTGAAACTACCTACAGGGTATGGTGTTCACTATCTGGGGAATGGGTCACCTGAGACCCAATCTCCACCACTCACAATATGTCCCAGTAATGAACAAGCATGTGTATCCCCGAGTCTAAAATAAAATAATCATTAAAAGTTAATCCATTGCCGGGCACAGCAGCAGTGGGCTGGGCAGAGCAGCCTGACTTCCCCAGAGGCGCTGGCTTTGCTTCCATAATGTGGGCTTCACGCACCAGCAGAACAGGGATAATAGACTCCAGCTTCATCTTCGTTTCTCTGATTAGGAAGATCTGGGTCTGAGTTAAGGTTGTAAATGAGGTGCGGTGACTGTTTCTTGAATAAAAGACCAGAATTTGCTTGAACTTAGGCGATAAGTATTTTACTTTTACGACACGTTTGGCATTATGTTCAAAGCAGAATACATGAGATGTTCTTATAATACAGGCTCGGTGTTGGGCTGAAATTCAAATGTACTCACACTAATGGGAAAAAGTCTGGAGGCTTTAATCACAGCTTGTGATTCAGCCTGATTGACAGTGTTTCCATTTTTTAAAGTCCCTGTTTTTCATGTGAAATGAATGACTTCTTTTTTCATTTTGCTCCTGTAATAGGAAACGTTCTCATTGTGGAAGGAAACCTCTACAAGCAGCCCATTAAATAGTAAAATGTTACTGCTGTGCTGGAGCGAAATTACCATCCGTGGGAAGCGTCAGCACGTAGGTGCACAAGACTAGAGTATGTTTTCCCAAATTGCTGAGCTCTGAGGCGATTTGTTCATCATCCGGGGAGACGTGCATTCCGGATCACCGTCCTTCCTCTCCTCCAAAAGTGAAACCTTGGCTTGCGTGTTTGCTGGGCCTCTTCTGAACGTCAGCTCTGGAAGCTCCACTCCATCTGCTTCAAGTGAAAAGATACTCGGTGGGAAGAATCTCACGGTGAGTTGCCGAATCCAATCCCAGAAAGCCAGGCAGCAGGATCAGAGGCTGCCTGGGGTGCTGCCCCCTGCCCGTGGGTGTTCACGTTCTGCACTTATCCCTGTCTCCCTCTGTCTGCTCTTCTGTCTTACTGGACCCCAGCCATCTTTGTTCTTCAATTTTTTTGTGGAACATGGTCACCGCCATCACTCCCAAATCTACATGCTACAAACCAGCCACCCTGAGAGAGTCTGACCTCTGTCCCAGTCTTAAATGCAGTGCCCTTCCTTGGACCTGTCCCTGGTGGAGAGGCGTGGGTCACGTTGTGCTTCTCCTACAACCCTGGGGATGGGATGAGGGAGAGTCAATTCCTAGGAAAGCAGCAGTAGGAAGACAATCCAGAGTATGTTCCCTGCATTGGTAACAAGAGACCAGATCCACTCTACAGTGGATGAGGCTTAGTGACCCCTGCCATGTTGGAATTCATATTCTGACAAGGAAGACCATAGATACCTACTGGTGGGGGAGGGGTTACACAGGACCGAGAACAGAGATTTCTGATTCTGCGTGGAGTTGTGACCAGATGCAAATCCCAGACACTCGCTTCCTCATTCTTAGAGCATGTGCTGTTGATTTGTCTTGGGGTGGGGAGTGCCACCATTCACCACACCCTTTCCCCTTCTCAGACTGACTCTTCACTAGGCAACCCCCACCAGACCAGGAGTCACCCTGCCTCATGGATGAAGCCGCTAACCCTAAAAAACATTGGTTCTATATGTCTTACAGGTGTGGAATGGAGGCTCTGAGAGGTTGAGCATTATGCTATGATCACACAGGGAGGAAGAAGGGGAACTGAGACTAGCATTCACATATTCTTCTATGGAAAACCTTTATTTATGTCATAGCACTACACCATTCCCTCCATATAGCTAGGACCAGGGTGTTAGCAAGGAGAACACAGGGATGATGGACAAGAAAATGGGCTTGTCATGAGAGGGGACGCAGAGTGTATGAATGGACCAGATAGCTGCTGAGATTCCCTGCCATGGGACCTTGAACTCTACTCCATGTGTTGTGGATGCTCACAGCCCTCCACTAGATGCTGTGAATGTCCAGGGGGCTAACATCCTCACTATCCCCTTGCTACTGTTTTGGGGTCTGTGGGTGCTTTCTCCACGCCACATAGTGTTGACCCCGACACAGTGACATATTCCTTTTATTAGGTAATGCCCTGACCCTAAGGAAAACGTGTACACACAGATTTTGTTAATGCAAGTGTGGTAGCCTTCCTGAGGATTTGGAAACTTTCTTCCAACAACGCAGACAGTCTCAGTTTGAATTAGTCACTGCTACACTTATCTTATCTTATGGTCACCTTTCCTACTCTTGAGTTTCAGGGGGAAACAGAGTTTCACCCATTTTCTCATGCCTCTGAGCTGCTGGGTACAAAACAGCTGTTCTCACACTCTCTCATAGTCCCTGGCTGAGACAAGAGCTTCTGTTCAAGAAAGTAGAAAACCAAACTCCACGTGTTCACACTCATATGTGGGAACTAAATGGTTACAATAGACACGGGAGCCATCAGTGGGGGGGGGGGAGATGGGGAGGGGGGCTAGGATTTATAATCTACCTATGGGACACGGTGCTCCCTGTCTGGGGAATGGGCCACCTGAGACCCAATCCTCACTATTACACAGTATGTCCAGGTAATGAACATGCTCATGTACCCCCGAATCTAAAATAAAAATGGAAAAAAGGAAAGCTCCCCTTCTCTCTCTGCCCTGGGGCCACTGTCTCCCCTGCCTAGGTCCAACCTTATTTGTCCCCAGTGGTTGCAGCCACAGTTTGCGGCCACTCCTATCACTATCTGCTGTGGAAATCATTTTTCTCTGACAGCAGCAGCTTGACCCTTCCTGCCCAGAGCCTCCAGAAAGAAGCAGCTGTCCTTGAGGAGAGAGAGAAGGAACTTCCTCCAGGTGGAGCAGCCACAGAAAGGTATGGTAGCCGGACAAAGCAAGGATGTATAATGCACTGTGAGTGGTGGGACCAAGGGGCACACTGTGTGGGGAAGCCAAATGGAAAGCTCTGCTAGCCTGGAGAGGACTCTGTGGGAATGGAAGGACTTGTCTTTGTCTCTTGGCCATGCAGGAAAAGTAGTGACTAGTCCCTAGACACCCTTATGTCTTCAGCAGGGTTTCTGATTCATAGAGGCACATGGTAAATACATATTGAATGCATGAGCAAGCACAGGGACCGGTTTTGTCACCTGTGAAAGGGACTTAAGGTATTAGAGAGTAGGTGGGTTCAGGACGGCATTTTATTTTTATTTATTTGTTATCTTTTTTGAGTCAGGGTCTCCCTCTGTTGCCCAAGCTAGAGTACAGTGGCATGATCATGGCTCACTGTAGCCTCAACCTCCTTAGCTTAGTATTCCTCCCGAGTCAGTCTCCCAAGTAGCTGAGACTACAGGCATGCATCACCATGCCTGGATAAGTTTGAATTTTTTTGTAGAGACATAGTCTTGCTATGTTGCTCAGGCTGGTCTCAAACTCCTGGACTCAAGCAATCCTCCCTCCTTGGCCTCCCAAAGTGCTGGAATTATACGTGTGAGCCACTGCACCTGGCCCAGGAGGCCATTTTATAATCTCTGAAATCTCACTCTTTAGACATCCACCTTAAGGTCAGAAAGGACTGTCCCTGCTCCCCACTGGGCAAGCCCTGGGGGGCCAGAGCTGACTGAGTCTCAGGGACCCAGACTGGTGAGGCTCATCAACCTGCAAGGCCCTGAGGGACTGAGCCTATTTTATTCAGCATTGCACTTACGAGCCCCAGCACTTATGAGGCTTTGAGAGTTGATGAAATGTTCCCTAAAGGAAATCCTTCCAAATAGGGACCACTGTGGCCACAGAGTGGCACCATTGTTCCAGCCAAAACCCACAGAGCCTGCCGGGAAGACCGCATTGCTTGGAACTTTGAATTGCATCTAAACTCCTCCAACGTTATCTGTCAGTCTCTAATCTCAATACAATGATATGTTCTCATCCCATAACAAGGGGATTAACAACACCACTGCAGCTAATTTAAATGGAGAAAGTCTGTTTCAGAAAGCAAAATTCCAAGACAATTCTTTCCCTCAGGCGGCTGAGGAGGTCCTGACAGGTTGGTAGGGGCAGTTTCTGCACAAATTGGAGAATCAGCCGGGTTCAGTGGCTTAGCCTGTAATCCCGTGCTTTGGGAGGCCGAGGTGAGTGAATTGCCTGAGCCCGCGGGTTCGAGACCCGCCTGGGCAACTTGGCGAGACCTCGTCTCTACAATAAATCAAAAAAATTAGCCGGGTGTGGTAGCGCGCACCTATAGTTCCAGCTACTTGGAAGGCTGAGGAGGAAGGATTGCCGGAGCCCAGCAGGTCGAGGCTGCGGTGGCCAGGAGCGGCCACTGCACTCCAGTCTGGGCGACAGAGTTAGACTCCAACTCAAAAAAA
>CAUYQG010054108.1:0-19580 GCA_963574415.1 Tarsius wallacei | reverse complement strand
GGGAAGGGATTAATGGCAGTAAATACCTGTCTGGGGATGGGGGGACACTTCTTATCAACAAGGGTGCCTGAACGAGACATATTTGTGTACCTAACCCTTAACTGTACCCCTCAATATCACAATAAAAAAATATTGTATATAAAGAAAAAAAAATTAGCTGGGTGTGGTAGCATGCACCTGTAGTCCCAGCTACTTGGAAGGCTGTGGTAGAGGGCTCATCTGAGCCCAGCAGGTAGAGGCTGTGGTAGCTATGATCGTGCCACTATACTCCAGTCTGGATGACAGAGAGAGACTCTGACTCAAAAAAAAAAAAAAAATTCCTTTTAGATATCATGTATAATAAATAGAAACATACAGAGCCCAAAAATAGGGTAGGCGAGCAAAATTTTATTCACTGGGCACTGTCTTCTCCATGGTGACTTCAATTACAGAAAGGAGGCTGCAGTCCAGGGAAAGGGGTTTGCAAGAACAAGTGAGAAGCAAGAATAAAACTTGTTCCTTGCCTCAGTAATGGCCTAAAACAAATAGGCTGGAGTCAGCCAAGCCTCTTTTTGGAGCTGGGGGAAGAAATCACATAGTAGGCAGAACACCAAGGGGCTCACATATGGTAGGACCTGCTGTTTATTCACACATTTATGCAACGGATCAACAAACATTTATCAAGTGCCTAGTCTGGGTTAGGAATGAAAGAGACAAAGAAAATTAAGCCATAGCTCCGGCTCTCAAAGAGGTTCTAGTTCACTGAGAGCCCACAAGTGTGTTCTATGTAGAAAGGCTGTTTTGAAGCTGGGGAACTAGAGAGTAATTCAAGATCCATAGGAGAAGCCCCATTCAACCAGGAAGAACTACAGGCCTAAGTTTTAGGTAGCATGTACTGAATTTATTTTCTTTCTTTTTATCAAACCCCATAAGAGCGAAATCTCACAATCCTGGGGCCTATAAGTGGGGAGCTATGGCGATTTCATTTTAAGCACTGCGCTTCCAGAATGCTAGACACATTGGTAGTCAGTTTGTAGATGATCTGTGCCACCTTCATTGTTTCTAGTAAAGAAAATAAAAAATGGACAGCTGTGGAAGCGACTGGCCTAACTACCTATACTTCACTCTCCAGCATCTAAAAATAACGTAGCAGAACATATTGCTTTCTTCACTTGTGATTCCAATCATCAGGGTATCACCAGGAATGTGAGCCCACATATTTTGGCTGGTCTAGGTTGCTGGCCATCCTGCGTAGCTCCGGGCTATTGTGGCAACAATTCAGGAGGTACTTTTCGAAGGCAGTTTGGTTTTCTCACTGTCACCACTGTCAGTAACAATACTGGAATACTGCGGGTGGCATGCTTCAAATGTGGTTTCGTGCATTTCTATGGCCTCGGGTAAACATGTACCAATCACATAAATATTCTCTTGCTATCAGCTGAACAGTCACTCTCCTAGCCATCCCAAGCCTAACAGTCCAAAAGAGAAACACTTGAGGACAAGCTCAGTGAACAATTACCATTGAGTGGTCTGATGCTCTGAGAATGACCACTCATTAGAATGGTGGAACAGTGCCGAGAATTCCAAACCTGTCGAAACTATCATTCTGTCTACCAATATAAATATATTTTTATTAGGATAAAATATACACAATGAAATCCACCGTTTTAACCATCTTTAAGCATGTAATTCAGTAGTATTAAGTACACAGTTGTGCAGCCTTCAGCATTATCAACCTTGAGAGTTTTTCTCACCTCAAACTGAAACTCTATACCCCTTAAGCAATAATTCCTTATTTTCTCCTTCCCCCAGCCTCTGGCAACCACCACACTACTTTCTATCCCTATGAATTTGACCACTCTAGGCATCTAGTGGAATTATACGATATTTGTCTTTTGTGACTGGTTTATCTCATTTAGCATGACGTCTTTAAGTCTCATTTGTATTGTAGCATGTGTCAGAATGTCCTTCCTTTAAGGCTGAATAATATACCATTGTATGTATACACCACATCTTGTTTATCCATTCATCTGTCAAAGGACATTTGAGTTGCTTCTACTTTCTGGCTATTGTGAATAATGCTGCCATGAACATTGGTGCCCAAATATTTGTTCAAATCCCTGGTTTCAGTTTTTTTGCATGTATACCTAGAAAAACATTTTTATAAATAAAAACAGTAGGGCTCCATTTCTAGGGTCTGGTGTATTATCTTTTTCATTGGATGCACACCTAAAAAAAGGATTCACATGTTGCTAGAGAAATAAGTTAAAAGACTGTGTTTGCCAAATCATGAAATTTACTAAGTAGGAGACTCCTTGGCTAATGCAGTTTCATACAGTGAAGTCCTCTTGTTATGATAATATACAATGTTGTAGAATCTAAAAATCCATTTTAATTTGCTTTTCTATATTCTGCTTAGTTTCTCTCTTAATTTATGGATATTTCAATATGGCTCTTTCATTTACCTTAGCTTAACTTGATTGGTCATTTGTTCAGAGCTCCAGTTTAATGGTTGTAAGTTCTTCACAATTATCACAAAAATTAGTAGTGTCACATCTAAAAGAGAAATGCTTGCTGAGTGCCCTTAATTTAACTAAAGTGGTAAAGTTAAAGCAGTGTTTGGGATAGTAATTTAAAGATGTTTTTGAGAATTCAAAATTCTATAAGTTTAGAATATACGTTTTTTACAAAATTACTGGTAATATCCCTTTACCTCTTGTGTTAGGAAAAGTATGAAAATTAATGAAGAGTGTTACACTGTACATAATCAGATCTATAAATTTGACCTTTGAGACTGTGAACTTGTTAATGGTGCTCATTAATCAACCACCTTCTTCCCAGAGTCAGTTTCTTTCTGCACGTAATGAATTATCATTGTACTTAGCTACTTATAACTTTAATTAAATTTGGTTGCTATTGTTGTTCTTCACATCAGTGTCGATCTAAAAGCAGCAAAGGTACACAGGATAAGAACCATTTATTTCAGTTGTGTTCCTTTGGTAAAATATTTTCCAGGCTCCGCACCTGGCAGATTTCCTTTGGGAGTCATCACTAACAAAGTGGGTGTCGGCTGTGGGGGGCAGACGACACTGCAGGCTAATTCTAGGGTGACAGAGCCTGGACCTCACCACTGGCAAACTGAAGACTGACGAGGGTGCTGTTCCTTGAGGGGGCATTCAACAAGCTGGACTTAACCCAGAGTAAGGCCAAGTTTAGAGAATCAGGCTAGCATCCTGAAGTTCCAGGTTAACAATAAAATGAGGATTTCAGAATTTATGGAGGAGTTTTGAGGCAAGAGTTAGAAAATGCTTGGACATCCACATGGATAGGTCATTTAAGTCCAGGCACAGGCATAGGCACAGCAATTAGGATAGTAGAAAATGACATTGATCCTGAAGCTAAGCCTGCTTGGCTCAGGCACCTGAGAAGCTGCCTGCCAAGGATGGAGAGTCGGTTGGCCTGGCCCTCAGGAGCCAGCTTCAGCAGCGTGGGGCATGTGCACAGTGGGCACAGGAAGTGGCCAGCACTGCCTGAGGGAGGGTGGCAGGGCTAAGGCTGGCTGTGGTAGACATGCCCCTTCAGCTCCAGTATTCACTGCAGCCAGAAGCAGCAGAATGTTTATAGCTGCAGCCTGGTGCCAAGGCCAAGTTAGGGTCACCAGGACGTGGATTAGATACTGGGCAGCTCAGAAAGTTTAGGGCCTGGAGATTGCTTACATGTGTATTCTCTTTCTTAAAGACAGTTTATAAGGGTGTGTGTGTGTGTGTGTGTGTGTGTGTGTGTGTGTGTGTTGGGGTAAAGGATAGATAAGAAAATATATTATCTCCTTATTCTCAAATTACAGCATTTTGATAAATCTTGCTCCTCTTCAAACCCAACTTGAAAGGGTGCATAAAGAAAGCAGCAGCCACGTGTTAGCCACATAGCAACAGTTCTGCTCTTTATGATCTCCAGGTGCCCTGTCATCCTCACTTGGGCTGGATGAGGCAGCAGGCGGTCCCACAGCACTCAGGGCTCAGGAAGGAGAGCCTCATTGGTGCTGGGGTAGGGGCTTGGCTTCCTTCCCAGGAACCATCTGCAGAGGTGAGCACTTCCAAGAGCAGCCCCTTCTTCTCTCCCACACTGGGGGATTTGTTTTCAAAGACCAGAAATATGATTCATGTGAATAGAATATAAGAAATGTAACTGTCATCCTGTAAGTGAAAGCACTCTAACAGATGTTGCTATCTGAGGCTCATCAAGAGTCCATAGGATTCCCAACCTGGATTAGAGAGAGATCCAGGAGTCAATAGCAATTCCAAGTGCAGAACGCAGGAACAAGCTCTAATCAGAAACAGGAGGTGTGCTTGTTCTGAACCATCTGGCCGTATCACTCACCTACAAGATAACTGATGCTTAAGTGCTTGGATTTCTGAGTAGGAACCACCTATTCACAAGATAGACTGTAGGCCAGTTTCACTAATTAAGGGCATCACAGGGCATCTTCCGTAACTAAGAAGTACATGGGTAGTGGGGCAGCGTGGACAAGGAAGGGTCTGTTGTCTTTTCCTGGTATAACACCTATAGTCAGAAACACATAGATGGTGAAAGGTTTTTAAGACGTGGTCATTTACATGTCTCCTGTTTGCTTTATCTTGAAATAGAATTAGGAATCACAAACTGGTGGATGGATACCTATTTATTTGACCAACACAGCATTAAAAAAAATGATTAGTTCCTAACATGAAAAATTTGAAGATATAATGAAAGAAATCAAGATTCATCCCTTCCCTTGGGAGGACAGGAAAGATCTGTAATGCTGTAATATACCTGACTGAAGCTGGACAATGGAGACCTTCTCATTTCATGCTCTACACCAGGGCCTCCACTTCTCTCCTGGCCCATCTCTACTGGCCTCTGTAGGCAGTTATGATTGTGACCCTTAACTATGCCTTCTGTGACCTTTAGGACCGGAACTCCAAGTTAGTCTTAGCTTGATATGTTACGGAAGAAAAATCTTGACTACTGTGACTGCAAAACCATGCAATCAACAGATGCAATTACAATGAAGCAAATCTCAGTGAAGACACCCTCAGGCATCTCTAAGTGTCCCCTAAAGGTTTAGTACCACACCAGTATGACAGTCACTGAGTTAAGATTTACAGTTCGTGACATGTCACCTCTTCATTTTGAAGATCTTAATATATTTTGGAGATTTTCTTTCTTTTCCTTTTAATAAGATTAGGACCATACCTAATAATTAGGTACTAAAGCTGATCAATTATCTTTAAGGTGTGGCCAATTTTTTCAACTACTGACTAGTGACTCCAAATCCACAACCCAGGCTTTTGAACAAATTGGGTAAAAGGATAAAGGACATTTTGACAGCTCTCAACAATTAGGCACTTACACTAAGCATTTCAGTAAGTGCCTTTTTCCTGAATGTTTCTATTCATGTTTGCTTTCCGACATAGAAATGTTTGCTACAATGAACCCATGAACAATGAACCAATGTTTATCACAAATCTTATCAAATACACTCGAAGGAATAATGCCATACAATAATGAAGTGGGAGAGCTACACACAACAGAAGGGCTGATCTGGAAATGAGCCGTCCTGAGTGAATTATAGAGAACTCCAGCCTAGACATTGAAGGGGGAAGTCTGGACATTTCCATCATAAAATCACTGAATGGAAGACTTGAAAAACTGAATATGTTAACTTATTTAGGACTGATGCCCACAGTATAAAAAATTTCATCTTTAGGCAGTTTATTCATTTTTTGAATATAAGACTTTTAAATCTAAATTGATGTTGATTGTAAAAAATGCAAGAGTATACGATCTATAAAAAATGCATCAAAGGTGGCTTAAAAACAAGTGATAGTGTAAATAAATGACAGTAATGAGTCTATTTTTCTTTTAATTAAGCCATATCTAAATTTAAATATACTCCTACCCATTTCAAATATTTTAATATATGAATGAAAAATTCACAGAATTATTACTCAAACTTAAAAAAATCATACTATTCCACAGCAAATCTGTTCACCAGAATATCTACACTACAGGAAAATTAGTATCTTACAATATTACAAAATGTACCTCCTTGAAAACTAAAAACAGCCAAAGTCATTCAAAGTCCAGTGATGCACTGAAGGGCCTGCATTAAGGAGACGTCTTTTTCCTTAATGACAAGGCACACTACATGTCTACTATGGGCAGAGCACTATGCTAGGAGTGAGGATGGGGTATTGAAGATGATTAAAAAGGATCCCTCCCAGCCCTGAACATGCGATAATCTAATAGGAAAGACAGATGGTACCCAAGTAATTCCAGTGAGAATGCAGGGAGAATGTGCTGTCAGTACTGTAATGAGGGGAGGAGTAAGGAAAGCCCAAATTCCAAGTGTCCAAATTGGAATTCTGGTCCTCAAGCAGGTGCTGCTGTAAGTTGTTGCAGAAGCATAACAAACGCTGAAAAGCTGTGTTCATGTCTGTGCGTGGGGGGAGATTAAATAGACCACTCTTGGATTGAATAACCTGGGTTACATTTTTGCTATTTTTTGGTTTTGTTTTTCCAAAGAAATAGAAGTATGTTGAAATTTAATAAATGAGTCAATTTTTACTTGCAGCAGTAAAACCCATAAAAATAGCTTCACTTTAGTTCTACCAGAGCAGTGCCAATAAAGAAGCAGTACATATGAATCTAACAATAATAAGAATGTCTTCCAGTGGATCGAGTGAAGCTTTATTCATTTACAAAGCACACTCTGTGAGGACACTGGGCAAAACAATTTCTTTCCTATTCAAGTAAATATATTATTTAATATAGTATTACATTTTGTAATGCTGAGATCCAGTCAAAATATATTTCCTCTCCTAATTAACACAGTAGCTCCTCTTTAACTCTTTTAAAAATTAATTTTATGTAATTTTCTATAAATGAACCTGAATTAAAGATTCCAGATATGACCCCTTTCCCTGTAAGAATACATTTAGATTTATGGTAGAAGAGGGATCATGAATCTTGCCTAAATAAGTCAGGATAGAAAGTGGCCTATTTTTTCTTAATGTACATATTTTTCTTTATACTTTTTACTGTTTTACTTATATAATAATAAAAAAAACTGGAAAGAGTTGAAGAAATGATATCATTAAGTTTGCATTCCCGGATTCATTAATCAAGATACAGGTTTAAACAATCATCCCCCCACAAAATATGCTCAATTTGCATGTTCTCAGCATTTCCCACTCTACAAACTAGAAAGTAAAGTCATGTCAACATGAATCAAGACACACACCCTCTAGGAAACATGAAACACTTGGGTGTGACTGGGCTGGCAATATCAACACATATCATCTGGAGACTAAATTGTGAAGAATGCTTAGTTTTAGTAGTAATTATGCAACCCTCTAAACACCCTCCTACAAACTCAAGGGCTTGAGTTTCAGATGTAAAATACACAGAAAGAAGAAGTTTTAGTAAGCTATGCTACTGGATCAAGGATAAAAATAAGCTATGTGGGAAAGTTACTGGGCAAATTAGAAATCAGTTGGAAAACTGTGCCCTGAAATGGCCAATTCAGCCCTACTGAATGTGGTTCAAGTTCAGAGCTGGTGCCTGGCCAGCGTGCCCAAAGTATAGCCATTCAGGAGGCCTAGCCTGACCTCCTGGAATTGTGGCAGCACTGAAGAGAGGCTTGAAGAGTCCATACAGGTGCATGACAGGGTACTGAAGAGAGTAAGGCTGTCCTTTTGTCCCACCCCAGGAGGCAGACCACTTGGCACCTTGCTAGGTCTAGGGCTGGCAGAGTTTAATACCAGAAGTAATTGCATTTAATGCCAAGACCATGCCCATTCAGAAGCATTCAGGGTTTGTAGGACGTTTCCTAAGCATGGTAGTATTGGTTCCCCAAGACTTTTGGTTACTCCTTTGTAGAGGTTTTTTCCCCCATAATCCAACCCTTCCCTTGACTGAACAGGAGCCTCTGCATAAGGAATGCTACTGGGTAAGTGTGACTGAAGCATCTTCACCAAAGCATGGCCTTTAGGAAAGGGGACAGTGAGCTGTCTCATTCCGTGGCTGTATTCCTAGCTATTATCATAACTAAAGACCCATCCTGAGTGTGTCCTTGGGAACAAAGGAATGGGTGTACTCTATGGGAAAAGGAGAGGGATCCCCTTCTAAAGGAGAGACAGCTCCTGTCCTTGCTTTTTTCCTGTATTAGGAAACAAAGAATTTGAGATGTGCATGCAAAGGACATTGAAACTAGATAGGTATTTACAGCTTATAGACTGACATAATGTATATAATCAATATAGCTAATATTTATTGGGTCCAGCACTTTAAAGATATTAAAGATTTTCTTTTTTTGTTTGTTTGTTTGTTTGTTTTTGAGCTGGAGACTCACTCTGTCGCCCAGACTGGAGTGCAGTGGCCGCTCCCGGCCACCACAGCCTCGACTTGCTGGGTTCCGGTGATCCTTCCGCCTCAGCCTTCCGAGTAGCCGGAATTATAGGCATGCGCTACCATGTCCAGCTGATTTTTTGATTTACTGTAGAAATGAGGTCTCGCCAAGTTGCCCAGGTGGGTCTCGAACCCGCGGGCTCAGGCAATCCACTCACCTCAGCCTCCCAAAGTGCAGGATTACAGGCTGAGCCACCGAGTCCGGCTGATATTAAAGATTTTCTTGCCAGAACCCTTTATGAAGTAAATACTATTATTAAGCCCTTAGTATAGCTGGGGAAACTGAGGGTCACTAAGCTAGGTGGCTTACCCCAGGTCACATAGCTAACAAGCCACAAAACCAAGGTGTGGACACAAGGCAGTTGTCCCCAGAAGCCCCACTCTTGCCATAGTAGCTCCCAGACACCAACGTTTATCTCTGTGGAAGAAGGGGTACAGCTAACACTCCTCTGCTTCATAGCTTCCTAAACAATTTAACAAAATTTCTCTCATTCACTAAATCAGACAAAACAATATAGCATCCTCACTATTGTGAGTTATCAGAAGTAAATTTATGAATCAATGAATGACACAAAATACACCCATTCAAAAGGATTTTAAAAATACTTCTGTAAAGGAGGAAGTGAACAAAATTTTTATTTAGCTATTCTCCAATGATGGCTCAAAAAGAAAATTAAGACATGCTGGTAGAGTTTCAAATATATGTAGACTTAAAGCAATGGCGAGCTCCAACAAGCTGATTACTGTGTTTTCAGATAATGATTACAAAGAGTATTTGAGTTTTACAGAGCAAGATGCATGTTTGAGTTTTACTCACCTCAACCTGTGTAGCAGGGTTGTTAAGCGATAGACATATTTTGATTAAGCCTAGACTCTGCTGAATACTACCTGTATGCCTTGGGACAAGTTTCCAAACAGCTGGGTTCTTAAGCCTACTATTTATCAAACACCAACTCTGCACATACAATATCTCAATCTTCACTGTTTCCCCTATGAAGTACACATTATCAGCATCACCACATTTCACATGTTCAAAGTAGTTTAGAGAGGTTAAGTGATTCATTTAAAATTACACTGCTGCAAAGTAGAGAGCTGGGATGTGAACCAGGTTTGTGAGACTGCAAAGCCATGCCCCCTATAAAATGAATAATTGTTGCCTACATTCCCCACCCTTTTAAAAATAAAATCTTCTCTATAAAGAGCTCCCATTAGGTTGAGTCCAGAAATAGGGGTCAATTTAGGAGCTATTAGAGGAATCACATAAAGTCCAGGTTAGAAGAGGCCTTTACAAAAGCTGATTTGCTCAACTTACTCTTGGACCTCAAGTCTGTTCAATTATCTGGAAACGTGAAGGCCAGCAGCTAACTGATACACTGAGATGATATGTCCACACATGTCAAGCATGCCAAAGCACATGCTAGGACAGAAAAGTCTCAGCATCCGGTTCTCATTTATAAGACTGCATATTAAGTTCACATGTTTTAAATAATAATCACAAAGAAACATTTACATAAGACTTTCTCAATTTGTCTCAGAAAAGGTGATTTTCAAACAGGACCCTGAATAGGCATCCAAACCTAAGACATTTTCCGCCAAGAAGTCACACTCAGCTAGAGTGGGGAAGAAAGCCTATCTCATAAGTAAACTGATAGGCCAGGGGAACTACAGTTAATGTCAACTTGCCTCTGGTTACACGCTGCAAATATCTCTTTGAAAACAGGGCTTTCATCAAATTTTCCCTCTTATCTTTTTGTTTCATGATGTCTTCAGAAAAACTTCCCATTTTTATTGCTATTGTCTTCTTGGAAGTAAGTACTAGTATTGTTTAAATATAATATAATGAGTGCTAAATATTTAATGTTAAGCTATATTTGCAAAATGTACATCTGTTTAAATGTGTTATGAAAAGGAGACGGGGTATAGTGTGTCATAACCAAAATAGGTATATTTACCTATAATAGGTGTTCCTGTATTAGAATAGCTACCATTTGCTGTTTTTCCCTAGAATGCAGATCTCTTTATTTTCAAATAGCCACAATTTCTGTGTAACACAATGGCTGAGACAGGAATATTACTGTAATTAATACAAATGTTCTCAAACTTCTGAAAGATCTATAGCAACTTTAGAAACAATAGTAAATATAATTAATCATGGTAAAATTGATGGTGCTCACATACTAAATTCTGTCAAACATGTTATGGAGATAAATTATTCCTTATGAAAAATGTTGAAAACTCAGGTATTTTCATTTATACAAATATATTCAATTACACATGGATGAAACATGGTAAAAAATAAAATCTTCTACTCAAGTTATTTTATATTTGTTTTACCTCATACTCTTTCTTAACAATTGCTGCATCAAAACGTCAAAGTCTTAAAAGAACACATAATTTTGGGAAATGGAAAATAAGAAATTGCTTTGTTTACAGAACAAAATAAAAATAAATGTGCAGGCTTTGTAAAATTTTTTTAAAGGAGAAAGGTTTCAGATTATATTAGTTCAGACAAAAAATTAACATTCATAAACAACAAATACCTAGACATTGACTTGTGATGAGTTTGTAAAACAGTATAGTAGAATAAAACTGATAGCCATGACAGTTTTTAGTCATTATTGCCTATATATCAAAGAATTCCATGCATTAGCATGAGATGAACGGATTTAACATTTTCTCTTTAAAGGCCCCACCTTCAGCAACTATTTTCTATAGAAGGATAATCTTCCAGAAGACAAAACTGATCTTAGTTCAGCTAATAACTGACAACATCTCCCAATAAAATGTCAAGCAATTATCAGTGTTTGAATTGGCTGTCTTCCTCCTCCCGGGCTTGCAGGCCGAGCTGGCCTGGCATGCCAACAAGCACAGACGATAACTACTGGCCCATCTCTGCAGGGCAGACTTCCAATCGTATTTCTAGAAATATTGATGAATTTGTTTTACCCACACCTTCCCTTGGGCCCAGCTTGTCTTTTTGACCAGTGGCATATATTTGAGTTGGCGAACTCAGAATGCTGTGGGTGGAGAAACCATAGGCTAACTGTCCCACACAAGGATGAGCTCAAAGTTTCAGAGTATGTGGTTCTAATTGCAAAAATAACTAACGATATATTGAAGTCCACACCTGAGGTAGTTCTTCTCCTTCCCTTGCTCTCATTCTATTTTACCATTTCCCCATTGCTTCCCTTTTAATCAAGGGTCTCCTGTGTGAAGCTGGAATACATATGGTTGAAAGATAAATGACTCACCAACCATCACCTCTGGGCTTGAACTGAACAAGGAGCACCTGGGGATGAACTATTGGGGAGGTTTAAATAGTGAATACGGTAATAAGTCACCCACTGTACTTCTGGAATAGCAAGTGCAGAGTAGTCACCATAGGCTGCTACCTATGAGGAAAGGAAACCTATATTTTGGAATTGGGAGGGGCTTCTGAGTTCCCCTAGCCCAATTCTCCCAACTCACAAATGAGAAAATAAGGCCCAGACAAGTTTGAAATCACAAAGTCAGTTAAAATACAGATTATGAATTTCAAATCTCAATGTTCTAATCAAACAATGTGGGTTGTTACTTATCAATGATGCTCCAGCATCTTATCTATGATGTTTCATTTTTCCTGTTTAAAAATACTACTTTAAAAATTTAGACTGGATATTTGGTGGAAAACCCTGGATAATTTGAAGTTTTAAGAGTTTCTATGAAATGTGACAGTTTGTACCGCATGTGTATTCAGAACTAAATTTGACAAGCTTTGTATTTATTGGCTAATTTGCTTGACAGAGAACATATTCTATTTTTCAAAAAAAGCAAATTCAAAAGTGACACATGCTGTGAAGACCACCCTTTTAACATTATTATCTAGTAAATAATCACATAAATCTGACATGACTTATTGGTATTTAGTCTAAAGCTGTGTCAAGGTCATATGTTAAAGTAGGCAATCTCAATGCATAATTTATAAGATAACCTCAGTGACTACCTGAGAGCCCTAGGTAGAATAATGAATTAATCCCACAGAAATAGACCACTGGGGGATTAGCTGACATTTAGCTAAGTTCACAAGGGCAACTGGATTAGTAGTTTCAGGCTATTCCTCACAGCTTGCCAGATGACATGAAAATCCAACATATTCCCAGAATTTAAAATAAACCTCTCCAAAATATTTCGTTTGAATATCCAGGCATACAGGGCTTATTTATTGCTTAGGATTTATATTAAATCATATATTTTTTTAAAACACTGTACCAAAAATAAACTATCTACATGAATGTTGGGGTGGGGAACAGATGAAGAACATCTAGGAAAAAAAATTATGGGAGGTGAGGAATAAGAAAAAGAAAAAGGGGAAAAAGGCAAGAGAAATATGGAGGAAAATAAGGAAATAGATACACTAATAAAGAAGAAGGGTAAAGAAAAGAGAGCTACAGAGAAATAGTATGAAAAAGAAATAAATAAGTAAAAATGAAGAGAGAAATCAAATGAACGGTGAAAAAAAGAGAAAAAAGAATAAAGAACATATGACAAGTGAGGAGAAAGAGTTGAAATGATGAAGCCCAAAGACCAGCGATATCTGTAGAGCTGTAGCTGTGGCATAGCAATGGTTTGTCCTGGGCCTGACTGGAACAAATGCAGGAAGACATGAAAAATGAGCATATGTATGTATGTGCATTTGGATATTAACTCACCCCTTAAATATTGCTTAAATGAAGTTTTTATCTTCATCCTTGAAATTCTTTCTTCTCACTCTATAACCCATGACTTTAGCTCCAGAAATGTTGACAGCTTTCAGACTATGGGAGTTATTATTTCTAGTCTACAACAGCATATCCAACTTCCCACTTATTTATTTATTTTTAGGAATACTGAACGTAAAATGCTCAAAACTCCTCCAAAATGTCCTAATTCCTAATATTCCACACTTTGGTAAATGATAATAGCTCCACTAACTTGCCCAAATCAGTAATCACTGAAGGTTCTTTCTGTGTTGTCCCTTCTCTCTCCAAATGGCTACTAAAATTTACCTCCGAAATATTTCTTAAGTTGTCCCTTCTCTTCACTCAACTGGTCTTCCTGACTCGAGCTCTTTCCTATCCTCATTGTGCCCCATCCTGACATCAGAGTGCTCTTCCTAAGATAAAAATTAGACCATGCTACTACTTGCTCAAAGGCCACTGGTGATTTCAGGACCAAGTCCAATAGATCTTACATGACCAGATAAGACTTTCAAGTCCTCACTCTGCCAGCCTCTCCACCTCCACCTCCTACCATCCATGACCTCACTTCTACTTCGTGACTACCAGTTTTCAAACTACAGAGACGAGATTTATTCCATAACATTTTACCATCTATAATTTTATGTGGATTTTTTTTTTTAAAGTTGAAGTCTCACTCTGTTGACTAGGTTGGAGGGCAGTGGCACACTCACAGCCACCCCAGCATCAACCTGCTGGCTCAGGCGATCCTTCTGCCTCAGCCTTCCAAGTAGCCGGAAATACAGGTGTATGCTGCCACGTCTGGCTAATTATTTTTATTTTTATTTTATTGTAGAGATGAGGTCTTGCCAAGTTGCCAGGGCTGGTCTTGAACCTGCAGGCTCAGGCAATCCACTCGCCTTGGCCTCCCAAAGTGCTGGGGTTATAGGGTGAGTCACTGAGCCTGGTCTTACGCAGATTTTTATATAAATTGAATAATGTTTATGAAGCAAGTTTTCACTTATTTCCACAAAACAAGACACAGCACATATTTCAAGTATGGAAGATGAGGCTCGCTTATTATAGCCACATCTGTTTTTCTTCTTCTCTCTCAGCTAGATAAGGCAATTTTGTAACACACAACTTGCTCTATGATTTGTTGTTGTACATGTTGACCAATGTCCTGCATTTTTCGGTGGGGCTTTTCTTTGAGATTCTCTTTCTTTTGGGTATTGTGCTGACCAACGGTCCTATCATGGTGCCTGCCCACAACACAGGCTCAACCAATTATCATTACCATCATCATCATCTTCATTATAATAAGAAGGAAAAGTCTTCTTTCTCACATCCTTGGGAATATCAAATATGTTAGTACAAGGAGGAACCCCCCCCAAAACCCTGAATTAACTGTCAAAGGTGGGGCCCCTGCAGTACAGGTTTCCCCCACTTGGTAAGTGTTCTAGGAAACCAATGGCATCAGTGTACCAGCTAGCATTATTGCGAAAGGCTGCATTTGGCTTCAGTGAATTTTTTTTGGAGATTCTTTGAATGCATTTGCCCACTTCATGATGGGCGATTTACGAGTGCACCTGCTCACACTGTGCTGAGTGTTAGGCAGTTTTTGACCAAAAAAAGCATAACCCCCATGTCCCACTCTCCCCTAATCACCTGAACTCACCCCAAGTGAATTTTTCTTTGTTTTTCAAGAAGAAAAAGTCCTCAAAGGGAAACATTTTGCCAATGTGGAAGAGATGAAACAAAAATGGCAGAGTACTAAAAGGCATCAACATTGACTAGTTCAAAAACTGTCTTGAGCAGTGGAAAAGCATCTTGACAGGTGTATTACATCAAACAGAGAGTACTTTAAAGGTGACTGAAGATTAAACATGTAATAATAAATGCATAATTTTTAATAATTAAAATTCTGGGTTTTTTGGGTTCCCCCCATGTGTTGGTCATAAGTACTAAGCATTTTCTAGTGAATAAATGACTTTTAAGATTCAGCAGAGCTTTGTGTACCACCCTGTGGGAAGACACAGGATTCTTCTGTTATTCTGGCATGACACACTTTGCATATTCACACAGAATCACAGCCATTTACTCAAAATTTTTGTCCCATAACCTTCAATGCCATATGATAAAAAATGTTAACAATCACAGACTCACAGATGTGCCTGGGCATCAAAGCCAGTTTGGTAACTGAGTATTTTCACACACATGAAACACCCTGGCAAACAAAGGGATATAACTATATCTTTGGCAGCAGCCAGAAGCTCACCTTTTCTTCATAACCAACACAACTCCAAGAAATATAATAATGAACAGCAAGATGCCCGCAATGACTCCAGCAATTTTAACTGTATGGTCTGTCTGTTTCTCGGGTTCTGGGACTGGTTTCGGAGTGGCAGCTCCTGAAGATGAAAGGAAATGAAAAAGGAGAGAGAGAGTGGGTAAGAGAGAATAAAGATGTCACATTAAAAAAATTTTTTTTGCTGCATTTAACAGAGTAATAAGACTTATCAGAGCCAGCAGACTGGCAGGCTTTGATTTTTTTAAAACAGCTTTCATATGCACTGAAAGGAGCATAATTGTTCATGTTGTTCGTCAATATTTTACTAAACCATAACACAAACTGGATGGCACTCCCATGCCTGACCCTTTTATAAGAGACTCTTCTCAAACACAGTTTTAAAATATTTTATTATCTCTATTGGCTCCTGCTCTTTCTGCTGTTTAAAAACTTACTACTAGAACAATAGCTATCCCTAAGCCTTTATCCAAATTTGATTTGCTGGAACATTTTCCTCAATTATTTTTCATAAATGAAGCAGTAATTCCATAACATATTAGCCCAAACACCTGGAAAAATGAGATAAGCTCATTTACCATGCATTTTACCAGCAATTGTTTTTTTTATCACAATAGAGTCTTTTCCCCCCTGCCTTTGGAAATCTAAATCTAGGTCACATCTGGTAGGCAAAAGACTCCTTCTAAGCAATTTATTCACAAAGTGGGAAGCAGCTGATGATCACACTACTGGTACCCACATTTAATATCTGTTTAAATGAGATAACCAGGGCCTTGCAGCAGTGATGGCTGTCTTAGCTCCCCTGCTTTCTCATGTCCAAAACATGAGACGTGTTTGTCCTGTTTACCATACAATGTGACAGAATGTCAAGTCAGTGTCTGATAAAATATCTATTTCCTCTGCTAAATGTATGAAGGATAAAAAATATTAGGAATGTACTGTGCAATCCCCTAAACAGAATCATTTTTTTTAAAGGTGTCTACTTTTTAAATCAGGATGTGATGATGTTCTGCCTCTGGCTCATCATGCTGCCCTTACTCAAAGGAGGAGTTTTATCTCCAAATTTCTCACCTTAGGATTGTATTTTTGTTGGTAAAAATATAATTAAAATGGAATGTCAACCAGTTTTTTCTACCCTTTCATGGGATTTTCCACTCATGTGTCACCTGCTTCTTGAAAAACTTAACTATCAT
Organism: Tarsius wallacei; assembly: GCA_963574415.1. Classification (NCBI taxonomy): domain Eukaryota; kingdom Metazoa; phylum Chordata; class Mammalia; order Primates; family Tarsiidae; genus Tarsius; species Tarsius wallacei. The sequence continues at coordinate 2,958 of CAUYQG010054108.1, read as the reverse complement.
TGTGTCTGTGCCCTTGCACAGGGCAGAATGGGAAAATTCTAAAACGAGTCATCACTGAGAAACAGGGAGTGCCATGCTATAATTTTCCATCTGTTTCTTTGTTTCCTTTGGGAACATATACATAAAATTTCTTTGCAAGGTTATTACTATTAAGATTTTATACAAGAAGTCCTACATCCTGAACATTGCTGGAGCCATTAGACTAAGCCAATAACACTAGTCAAAGGCATGGGAGAAACATGAGGCTGACGATCTGAGGGCTGTGTACATTGGTGTTTCCATGACAAACATATTCCTATCATGAGACAACCACAGTGACCGAAGTTGTAAAGCAAAAAGCACATTATATTAAATAAAAACCCTCTGGATGAATCTTTACAGGTCAATTTTATTCCTGACAACTTTAAGAGGATGTCCTGCTATTTTGTTTGAATGACTATCCCTCAACCAATAGTCCAGTTAAATCCTGAAAGTATTAATGCTAATTATTTTTGTGATAATTACATCTGAAATATATCACTCTAATATACCACTAGAACATACTACCAAGTGGTCAATTGGGAGAAAATTGTCACATTAAATAAATTGCTAAGAAAAACCTAAAGATAAAATATGTATATAAGAAGAAGATGAACACAAAAGTTTAAAAAGGCAAAAGATGAACACAAAAGTTTGAAAGTTTAAAAAAGAAATCGCATTTCAAATTCATAAAACTGAAAAAGTTCAATGCTTTTTCCATTTTTATTTTGCATACAATTTAAAAAACTTAATTAAAAAATTGGTTTTAATCTTTCACACGTTGATATACTACAAGACATTCCATTTATTTCACTAGTTACAGACTGTTAGTTCTCCATTTATTTTCCAAATAAATGATTTAGGGTTTTCTTTTTTTTTTTTGGTAACTAAATGATGTCAGCAAATGCAACACTTGGGAGAGAAAAGGTTTAGAAAAACTTTATTTAGCTTAAAAATTTAAATACAAGAAAATCATGATGCAACACATACACTTGATAAGCCCTTGGTATGAAGAGAGCTTGGCTCGGTGAGCCTAGGCTCTATGGGAGCCGGTTTATGACTGCATTCTGCCTGGAGCCTTGAAGACGGTGGTCACCTGTAGACTTTCCCCTGTAGACTTTCGTCCCCTTTAGGAAGCAGGCAAGTCTATCACTATGTAGCCAGTGTGAGTTTGCTATTATCATTCTTTAGCACTTACTTTTAACTCATTTCACATTGTAGGTCAAGAAAATGAAATGTTCTATCTCTGCATGACACAGCTGCAATGTGATTACGGTAGTAATCATGCAAAATAGGATAGTAACTCAGAAAAAAAAGGCAGGAGGGCTGCCTGGGACTGACTTTCTGGTTGATTCAGGATTTTGGGTTTAGGACTACTCTGAAGAAGCATCAACATAAACACAAAGTCAGGATGGAATAAATCACAGTCCTCAGACAATCAGAAGAGAGGGCGTCCCCCCCCCCCCCCGCCCTTGACACATACGATTACTGCCCTCCTCGCCTGTGCTCTGCCCTCTGGCCCTTCCTGAAATGGGCAGCTTCAGGTTCTCCTCAGATAGGATACTCTCTCTCCACATTTACTGCTTTGGAAACATGTTGTTTTGGTTATGAGCTGCTAGTCGGCCTTGGACAGAGGATAATTTGGGACAGAATATGGTTGCAACTGATGATTTTTTTTTTGCTTCACCCAAATCTATGAATTTAACGGTACAGTTTACAAACCACTTGGCAAAAGAATTGTTTTCATAATATTTTCCCTCTGTCTTGTTATTTTATTGCCAGATTTCTAGTGGCAAAACTTTTATTCTCTTTTTTGGTATCAGGTTTATCTTTCACGGAAAGGCATTTTTTCCTCTCCTGAGTGCATTGTTTAGAGAGTAGTGTGCATTTAGTTCCTTTCAAAGAGAATAAACATACATGTATGCATTTAACAGTGGGCATCATTTAGGCTTGACTATATTCATCAAAATTATGAATAAGCTAAATATTACAGGGAGACTGAGAGGCTGCTAAATTTATAAGCACAATCCTCACAGATGCCCAATCTACCAACTCCTCACCATAGCTTTTAATGACCAAGAAAATAAAAAAGGGTGGCATTCTAATCAAACTGCATGGTTTAATATTTCAGATACAACATCTAGTGTGAACAAAATCTCAAAAGAAACTGGATGATTATCCAGTGCAGTGTTTGGTTGGTTTTCAACTTGGCAGAAAACAGTTCGTTTTGGCCCAGTATTCAATGTTAAATTAAATAACAGCAGCAAGCCAGGCTGAGAACACGATGTACTCAGCCATTGGCTTGAGGTTTAGGCCCAGTTTTGACTACTGAACTGGCTGCACATATTTTCCCAGAAGACTCAATGTTACAAGCCCAAAAGGCCATGAAGGCTGTCACTGATGTCCGGAGCTCCTGACTACGTCGCCTACAGCATTGGGGCTGGTCTCATCTTGGGAGAGCAGGAAGTCTTCCCAAAAAGAAGGGAGTAGCAAGGTTAGGAAGGGCCAAGGAAACGGCTTGGCTACCCAGAACCTTTGCACAGGGGTGATAATGCTAGGCTGACCTTGAATGTGGAGGGAAAAACCAGCAAATATTGTTCATTTTCTCAACAAGTGTTTCTTGAATACCTAATTCAGTGTCAAGCTCTATTTTAGGAATACAGCAGTGAACAAATGAACCAAAACAAAAAGCAACAACAAAAAGCCCCCTGTCCTCATGGAACTTAAATCCTTGTGGGAGCCGGGTGTGGTAGCTCATGCCTATAATCCCAGCAATTTAGGAGGCTGAGGTGAGAGGATTGCCTGAGCCCATGGGTTTGAGGACCAGCCTGGGCAACATGGTGAGACTCTGTCTCTACAATAAATCAAAAAAATTAGCTGGGCGTGGTAGCATGTGCTAGTAGTTCTGGCTACTTGGAAGGCTGAGGCAGAAGGATTGCC
>CAUYQG010054107.1:0-16630 GCA_963574415.1 Tarsius wallacei | reverse complement strand
CTGTCGCCCAGACTGGAGTGCAGTGGCCGCTCCCGGCCACCGCAGCCTCGACCTGCTGGGCTCCGGCGATCCTTCCGCCTCAGCCTTCCAAGTAGCTGGAACTACAGGCGCGCGCTACCACGCTCGGCTAATTTTTTGATTTATTCATTATAGAGAAGAGGTCTCGCCAAGTTGTCCAGGCTGGTCTCAAACGCGCAGGCTCAGGCAATCCACTCGCCTCGGCCTCCCAAAGTGCTGGAATTACAGGCTGAGCCACCGAGCCGGGTCATATTCTTCATTCTGTAAGTGATATCTGTGGGCAATCTGATGAACCTGATCACCACCTGAAGACATGCTTTGAATAAAATTTAAAATGTCGAAAATTAAAAGTTACTTAGACTTAGACTTTCTTACCCAAAATACCAAATATCTTGTTAAGTGTTGAAACACAGCCATGCATATATAGGCAATATTTCATAGCGATTAAGAGCATGAACTTTACTGTAAGAGAGACTTGAAGTTATGTTGTATGTTATCTAAGCTCTTTGAATCTCAGTTGCCATTATTATTATTATTATTTTTTTTAAGAAAGCAGGGTTAGCCGGGCTCGGTGGCTCAGCCTGTAATCCCACGCCTTTGCGAGGCTGAGGTGAGTGGAATGCCTGAGCCCGTGGGTTCGAGACCCGCCTGGGCAACTTGGCGAGACCTCATCTCTACAATAAATCAAAAATTAGCCGGGCTTGTAGCGCGCGCCTGTAGTTCCAGCTACTTGGAAGGCTGAGGCGGAAGGATCGCCGGAGTCCAGCAGATCTAGGCTGTGACGGCCGGGAGCATGCCGTGCCACTGCACTCTTGTCTGGGCAACAGAATGAGACTCCAACTTAAAAAAAAAAAAGAAAGAAAGAAAGCAGGGTTTATTGGGAGGACAGAAAAACTTCCACAGTGGGAGGGGACCCCAGGGGGTTGCCCTGCCATATCTTTTAAATGGGACTAAAAATAGTACCCACTTTGTAGCAGGTGATATGAGGATTAAATAAAGTAACATATGTAAAGCACAAAGTACAACACCTGGCATAAAGTATTTGCTCGGAACAATTTATTTTTTATTTTTATTGTCCTTAAATAACACATTTGTTCAACTCTTCACTTACAAATAATAGACTGGTATATTATTTATTATTATTTACTTATTTATTTTTAGTTGGAGTCTCACTCTGTCGCCCAGGCTGGAGTGCAGTGGCACACTCACGGCCACCCCAGCATCGACCTTCTGGGCTCAGGTGATCCACCTCAGCCTTCCAAGTAGACGGAACTACAAGCACACGCTACCATGCCTGGCTAATTTTCTTATTTACTGTAGAGATGAGGGCTCATCTATTTCCCCGGGCTGGTCTCGAACCCACGGGCTCAAGCAATCCACTCGCTTCAATCTCCCAAAGTGCTGGGATTACAGGCTGAGCCACCGAAGGTATATTATTTATTATATGTTATAACTGAAGGTATCATAAACTTGTGGTTAAGAGTACAATTCTAAAATTTAAATGCCTGCATTCAAATATCAACTCTGCCACTTATATGCTGTGTAACCTTGGGCATCTGTAAATTAGAGTCAAGGATAACTAATTCGTAGAGTTGTTTGGAAAATGAAATAATATATGTAAAGGATCAAAACTTTAGCTACTGATATTATTTATGAATCTATAGAAATCAACCATCTAACATTACATTTTTGTGGCAGACCAACATACAAAAGTCAGTGTTCTCTTTCTACCTCATCACCCCTGCCTTATTTTGGTCTGAATATCAGAAGACAAGAAACATTTTCTTTTAGGCAATTGGATCCTTTATTTGAAGAAACATCCAAGAGGCTAAGGTTATAACAGTGACTTTTTTTGTTGTTCAAGCAACGAATCCAGGGATATTTGTTTTGCTGCCATCTAAAAAAAAAATTAATAAGCTTACCTAGAACAAACAAAAGCAGAGAGAACTGACTCAAGGACATCAAAAAGTAACTTCTCAACAGGAAAATCTTGACAACAGTAGTGTCAACTCTCTTTCCAACTCTAATTAATTTTAAAATCTCAACATATTGGCAGCATTTTTTTCAAAAATGAAAACTTTTATTTCATCAAATGCAGAAAAATTCATTCATGTATTATTGTTTCATTAAAACCCACATTATGTTAGACTCCTACCCATTCTTCAAAGCACAGATAAAATGTTTCCTTCTCTGTGGGGCTGGCACTGACGTTTTCCCCATTTCACAAAAGAACCAATCCCTTCCTCCATTTCTGCTTATATAGTACCTTAGTGTCAGCAGTATTTATTTATACAGCATTTAACATCAACAATATTTTTGTTTGTTTTCCCCTGTTGGGATGGAACTGACAAAGGATGTCTTATTCTGCACCATGTTTTTTGTATTTAGTTTTGGTCCAACTGATTTCTAATTTGTACTTGGCCTGCGCTCCTTTGTAGAGTCTATACTTTTCTCACCTGAGACATCCTTCCCTTTGTTGAAAGAGAGATTGGATCTACAACTTTGGCTTCTTTGAGGGAAAATACACACCATGGGAAACCTTGGGTGTCTCAGTAAAGAGGGTATCAGAAAGGCTTTGCCTTGTGTTAGGTGATTTAAGGGAGGGATGAAAGACGCAGGGTTTTACTCTGGATTGGATACTGTCATGAGGTATGGGCAATTCTATGGTTAGTATCTTAAACTATCAGGAGGGGCCAGGCACAGTGGTTCAGCCTGTAATCCTAGCACTTTGGGAGGCTGAGGCGAGAGGATTGCCTGATCCCGGGGGTTGGAGACCAGCCTGGGCAACTTGGTGAGACCTGACTCTACAATAAATCAAAAAATAAGCCAGAGTGGTAGCGCGCACCTATAGTTCCAGCTACTTCGAAGGCTGAGGGGGAAGGATTGCCTGAGCCCAGCAAGTTGAGGCTGCAGTGGCACGCTCACGGTGACTTGGTGGCAACTTGGTAAGACCTGTCTCTACAATAAATCAAAAAATAAACCGGGCATGGTAGTGCACGCCTGTGGTTCCAATTACTTGGAAGACTGAGAGGGAAGGATCACCTGAGCCCAACAGGTGGAGACTGCGGGGGCTGTCAGCGTGCCACTGCACTCCAGCCTGGGCAACAGAGTGAGACTGCAACTCAAAAAAAAAAAAAAAAAATCAGGAGCAGGAGGAATGAAACACATCGAAAGCTGTAATTGGTAACAAACCACATTAGGCAGAATAGGGAGATGTTTGGTCACTTTGCAGTTTGGACAATGTTCATGTTTTCATCCTTGTTCAGACATAATTATGGAGTAGTCTTGTTTTTATATTGATCCAACTCATTCACAGAGTGGCCTTGTCAGATGTTGGTGTTCTCTGAAATTGTATATATTTAACAGAAGCACACCAAGGCCTTACTGTGAGTGCCAGGGCAGCTATTGGATGTCAGGGGCTACTTATTTTTTTTGAGTCAAAGTCTCACTCTGTTGCTCAGGCTGGAGTGCAGTGACATGCTCATGGCCACCACAGCCTTGACCTGCTGGGCTCAGGTAATCCTTCCATCTCAGACTTCCAAGTAGCTGAAACCATATACGTGCACCACCACACCTGACTAATTTTTTTGATTTATTGTAGAGACAAGATCTCACCAAGTTAGTTGCCCAGGCTGGTCTCAAACCCATGGGCTCAGATAATCCTCTCAGCCTCTACCTTCCAAAGTGCTGGGATTACAGGCGTGAACCACCATGCCCGGCAACTTTTCTTTCTTAGGTAGGTGAAGTATGATAGTTCATGGAAACCTCCTTTATTTTTATTTTTTATTTTTTGAGTTGGAGTCTCACTCTGTCGCCCATGCTGGAGTGCACTGGCACGCTCACAGCCACCACAGCCTTAACCTACTGGGCTCAGGTGATTCTTCCACCTCAGCCTTCCAAATAGCTGGAACTACAGATGCACACCACCATGCCCAGCTTATTTTTTGATTTATTGTAGAGACGAGTCTCACCAAGTTGCCCAGGCTAGTCTTGAACCCTTGGGCTCAGGCAATCCTCTCGCCTCAGCCTCCCAAAGCCAGAATGTGGTTGTAATAGCTGGAATAGACCAGCTGGAACATGAAATGATCTTGGGAATGGAAGCTACAATAGCCCCGAACCACCTTAGCCCTAGAACTTTTATATGAAAGATGAAGTAAAGTCTACTTTGTTTGAGCCTTTGTTATTTTGAATCTTCTACTCAAACTGAAGCTAATCCTAACTGGTAGAGGGATTCAGTGGTAAGTTCGTTTTTCAGTGTGTTTAAGGGTGGTTTAATATTCTTAAGTTGGACAGCTTGACTTGCCGGAGAACTGATTTAAGTGTTACAACTAATTACCTCTGTACAAATGTTAGAACATCATAAATCCATAATGTTGTAAGTTACTTTATGACTTGAATAGGATACTATAATTTTTCTAATATATATTGATGATGATGATAATAATAATAATAATATTACCTATATTCTCCAGGGCTATGCTCACTAGCCTCTCTGAGTTCCAGTTTTCCCAGCTCTTCAAAGCTTTTAAACGTTTTTCCCCAGCCTTTTGTTGTTGTTGTTGTTGTTACTTTTAGTAGGAGGACTGGTCCAAATAACTTAGCTTACCATTATTAGACAAAATATTTATTTTTATACTTATTTTTTTGAGTCAAAGTCTCACTCTGTCACCCAGGCTGGAGTGCAGTGGCGTGTTCACAGCTACTGCAGCCTCAACTTGCTGGACTCAGGGAATCCTTCTGCCTCAGCCTTCCAAGTAGTTTGAACTACATGAGCACCACCCAGCTAAATGTTTGATTTATTGTAGAGACGAGGTCTCGTCAAGTTGCTCATATTCCTGGGCTCAGGCAATCCTCTTGCCTTCACCTCTCAAAGTTCTGGGATTACAGGTGTGAGCCACCATGCTTATCTATACAAAATATTTATAATATTAAAAGTCATGGCCAGGCTCGGTGGCTCAGCCTGTAATCCCGCGCTTTGGGAGGCCGAGGTGAGTGAATTGCCTGAGCCCGTGGGTTTGAGTCCCACCTGGGCAGCTTGGCGAGACCTCATCTCTACAATAAATCAAAAAAATTAGCCAGGCGTGGTAGCGCACACCTGTAGTTCCAGCTACTTGGAAGGTTGAGGCAGAAGGATCACCGGAGCCCAGCAGGTCGAGGGTGGGAGCGTGCCACTGCACTCCAGTCTGGGTAACAGAGTAAGACTCCAACTCAAAAAAAAAAAAAAAGTCATGACTGTTTTTTGCTTGTTTTTTTCTAAACTTTCTGCATGTACACGTATTACTTTTGGAGTAAGAAAAAATATGTTATTATAAAAGCTGTAATGCTAAAAATGATGGTTTATCTTATATCTTAAAATATACCCTCCATAATTTATGAAAGCAAAGATTTGGCTTCTTTATGATTACTTTATAAGCTAGAATTTAGTAGTATAATATTTATCATATAAAAAAAGAGACTATGTTCCATTGTCATTACTCGGAATATTGAGAGCATATTATTGTACTGTCTAGACCTAAAACATCTCTGAGTATTATCATGTATATGATGTAACTAACCTAAGTCCATTTTACTTTATTTTTTATTTTTTATTTTTGAGTTGGAGTCTCACTCTGTCGCCCAGACTGGAGTGCAGTGGCCACTCCTGGCCACCGCAGCCTCGACCTGCTGGGCTCCGGCGATCCTTCTGCCTCAGCCTTGCGAGTAGGCGGAACTACCACGCCCGGCTAATTTTTGATTTACTGTAGAGATGAGGTCTCGCCAAGTTGCCCAGGCGGGTCTCGAACCCTTGGGCTCAGGCAATCCACTCACCTCAGCCTCCCAAGGCGTGGGATTACAGGCTGAGCCACCGAGCCCAGCTCTTGTTATTCTTTTAATCCTTACTTACTGAGGATTTTTGATTGCCACTTGAGAAATATCTTACAGCATAAGCAATGTACTTACGGTACAAATGATGATATAAGGAAAATGCATGCTGAAAGTCATCCCCAACAAAGGAGAACAAAAAATTTTTAGGTGATGGAAAATTTTCATGCAGCAATTAGTACAGTTTGCCCCTTTGCTTCTAATTCTATTTTATAGTTCATTAATTTTGAATCTGTAATGGATTTATATACTCATGTATAATATTCACTTAGTTCTAATGGGGAACAAAAAAGATTTTCTGCATCTTTTTAAAACTTTTTTTCCAAGAGAAAATAATACCAAAGCATGTTAAGATAAATGAGTCTGTGGATAGTTCCATGTCTGTAGTGCTATGATAATGTGGAGCCCCAAACCTCCTGCCAAAGTTTGCTGCTGCTGTTATGTGGTAGATGTAAGTGAAAACCATTTTCTTCTTTAAGTGTTTTCCAGCTAAAACCCTTCAAAAAATGGAATTACTTTCCTAGCTTACAGTCAATGTTCACTTCATTTTAGTTAGCAAAAAAGAAACCATCTAGATATGTTTTAAACCTCATAAAAAGCAACATTTTTCTTTATATTTACTTTATTTTATTTCAGTAGCATTAGGGGTACAAATAGTTTTGGTCTGGACTTTAAGTGTACAAAAATAAACAAGTAGGACTTAATTAAACTAAAAGCTTCTGCACGGTAAAAGAAATACCAGCAAAACAAACCAGCAGCCTACAGAATGGGAGATGATATTTGCAAATTGTATATATGACAAAGGACTAATATCCAGTATCTACAAAGAACTCAAACAAATCATCAAGAAAAAAGCAAATAACTGGAGGGGCATACCTCATCAACAAGGGTACCTGCATGATCAATGTTTATATACCTAACCCTGAATTGTACCCCATATCTTAATAATAAATAAATAAATTTAAAAAAAATAAAATAAAAAGAAATAGCGTTGCAACAGAAAAAAATAAACATAAAAGTGTGCAAATGACCTGAATAGACATCTCTCAAAAGAAGACATACAAATGGTCAACAAACATCTAAAAAGAAAAAAATGCTCAACATTACTCATCATCAGGAAAATACAAACTAAAAAGCATCATTTTTCTAAGAAACTTATTAGTTTACCTATCATGAAAAACATTCCAGTGACTTTTCTAAAGGCATGTAAAATAAAGGATACTTTTCTCTTTCAGTGGGTGGTTGTTTAATGATTCTTGTTAATTCATAAATTGGCTCAGGAAGAATGGCTGTCTTGAAATTTTGGCATTCAGATGCACTTGATATTTCATATGTAAGAAAAGCCTTTTGCATTATGCATTCAATACTTCTTTTCATATCTGAAATTTCACAGAGACCAAGAATATTTTACTATGCAGAAAATGTAGGTGATATTTATTTGGTATATTAGAAATACAGTCTATGTTGAGAAAAAATAGTACATCAAACTGAAAGCTATTATTTGGTTTTTATTTTGTCATGTCTTTGTCTCATTGCCATAGAATCTGTGATACTCAAGGTTTCTAATATTCCAATATGCCCAATTTAATGACTAAAATCAAATGAAAAAGAAATAGTCCATGGCAGTATTATTTTCTATGCATAATATGGTCAGATTATTTTTTTATTTTAAAGATGTGGATTGAGTATAAAAGTGGTTATTGTTGAGGTAAAATTTGGAAGTCCCCTTGGTCCTCACATTGCCTGGTTTGAGATCAGGTACCTTTATTGATGTTGTGTGCCCTCCTCCCCCACCCCCCGCCTTCCCTAGTCATGTCCTGTTACTGCCAATCCCTTTCTTATAATATTATGAAAATGTTCAGGGTCCACTTATGAGTGAAAACATGTGGTACTCAGTTCTTTGTTTCTGTGATAGTTTACTGAGTATTATAGACTTTAAATCCAACCAATTTGGTGTGAAGTCTATATTTGTCCTTTATGGTTGCATAATATTCCATCATGTATATGTATAACATTTTTTAATCCAATCCACTTTTGACGGGCAGCACGATTGGTTCCATATTTTTGCTGTCTTGAAAAATGCTGTAATAAACATGCATGTGCAGGTATCTTTTTCATAGAATGATTTGAATTCCTCTGGGTATATTCCCAGAAGAGGGATTGCTGGGCCATATGAAAAGTCGATTTAAAGGTCTTTTAGTAATTGCCACACTGTTTTCCACAGAGGTTGTTCTAATTTATACTACTGCCAACAGTGTAGAAGTGTTCCCTTTTCTCTGCATCCTCGCCAGCATCTGTTGTTGTTTGTTTTATTCATGATGGCCATTCTTATTGAATTTATATGATATCTCAGTTTGGTTTTGATTTGTATTTCTCTGATGATTAGTGAGGCTGAGCACTTTTTCATGTGTCTGTTAGGTGCCCATATGTCTTCTTTTGAGAAGTGTCTGTTCATGGCTTTTGTCCACTTTTTAATCGGGCTGTTTTTAAAATTTTTTTTTAAGAAAGGTAGAAACTGCATTAAAATTGTAATTCTCATTATATACTGAAACAAAAGGTGAATACAAGTCACGTTTGACATCTGCAAGTACAAGAGGTGCTTGGGCTGTTTGTTTTTTTCCTTTCAGCACATTTAAATTTCTTGTAGATCCTGGTTGGGACATGCAGAAGATTGAAACAGGACCCCTACATAGCACCGTACACAAAAATCAACTCTAAATGTATCAGACCTAAATGTAAAGACTCCAACTATAAGAATCCTAGAAAATACAGGAGACACCCTTATGGGAATTGGAATAGGCAACCAATTCCTGATCAAAACCCCAGCTACCCATGCCATAAGAAACAAGATAGATAAGTGGGACCTCATAAAACTGAAAAACTTCTGCAAAGCAAAATAAACCATCAAGAGAACAGGGACTGGGGGCGTTTCTCTCATTTACATCTCATCTGCTTCGTTGTTAAAAAAAAAGAGCGAGGAGACAACCCACAGAATGGGAAAAAATATTTGCCAATATCTGGTAAGGTAGTTTAAAAAGTGTATTAGTGTGTTGATGAAAATTTTACAAATGATTGTAATTCAAAGTGTAGAAACATATTTTTTTGAAAATTTTTGTTGTATTGGATAACAATGGTTTTCTGTTTTCCTAATATCTGCCAAATGGAAGAAGAGACAACAGAAAAATACTGAGTCAATCGGTACCATAATTAGTGAAGTGTGGCTCCTTTGGGTCGACCATTGTTTTGGTCCATAAGGGTGAATGAATGTCCTTGTGTAAACATGCAATGATGTGTTAAAAATCTCGCTCAAGCCTTTTATAAGTGATTTTTATTTTTTTGATTTATAGCCATATGACTGTATTTACTTGATTGAGGGAGGTCTTCTACATTGACAATAAATGAATTCAGTGAATTTTGATTAAATTCTTTATTTGAGACTTTTCAAGCATAATAGCAGGTAAATTGAGAGTTTGTTGTTTTCCATCCAGGTGCCATAATAAAGAAAGTATGGCATAAATAATTGTGATATGTGGATTAGACACTAGAACATTGGATTTATTTCCAAGGGAGTTAGACAAAAAGAAGAAACAAGTCTTATTCAATATCCTGGAAATTATAAAAAAAAAATGGTTTTCTACATTTTGCATTATAATGATCATCAAAATTTTCCTCAACACACTGACACACCTTTAAAATTACCTGACCATACATATTATGCCTAGGAAACAATACTGCCACAAGCTAGTTTTTTGTGAGATGTTAGTCATGACATAGAGCATATTTGGAACATTAGAAACAGAATATGGCACTGCCACTCCACTAGAAATAATTATTAAGCACACATTAGATAATATGTTTTGGTGCAATGTGCTAAATCTTAATTTCTTATAAAATCAATATTTGTCTTCATATATTTTGTCTTCTGATAAGCTGTTGTTTATTATCCACATTGAAAATTAACATTTATCTGAGGTATAATCTAACTTTATTAGATTTAAACATTTATGTACACTTTGGGCAAAGTGAATTAAATAAATTTCATTTTGAAATAGTTGACATGTCAGTGATTCTATTGATAATGCTTACCAAATGTATATGAAATGTTAGATTAGCAGTTCTAAAAATTGAAGATCATTATTTATTATTAGAAAATAAATGAAATTTTCCAGCAAATATGGAACTTTCATCAGAGTTCTCTCTGAGAGCACTGAGGTCAGATTAAAAATGTAGGAAATCAACAGCTTCGGTTTTGAACAATTCTGAAGAAATTTACTACTAATTTCTAATTGTGAGATTTGGAATCCTGACCCTACCTGAATTTAAAAGCCAACAAGAAATATGAGATATCTAGTTTGAAATTCATTTTTTATCCAAAAGAGAAAATTGAATATTTATTTCAATTTTTCCACAAGATAAAGTTTTTAACTTTATAAAAGTGTTTTAAGGATATTTTACTTATAATTAAAATAAATTGTTTTAAATTTATATCTATATTATTTTATTTGTTTTGCTTCGTACTTAATTTAGATGTCTTGAAATTTTCAAGAATTTTTTGCCTTTACTTTTAATATAAGATAAACTAATCATAAAGGTGAACATTTTTCTTGAAAGTGATCTTTTTAGTATGGGCAGAGCAAGATTAAGGATAGAGTGTTGTAAACAATAGGGACTTTGATTTTATAAAATTGTTTTTAGAAACATATATAATGAGGCAGTTTCAATGATATGATAGATGTGTTGATCTGCTGCCCAGGTAATCAGTTATAAGACAAATATGTGTGTGCTTTCCCACTACTTACCTAAGCTCTAGACATTGTTTTACATAGAATTAGAATTTGACCATACCTTATGAGGGAGAACATAACTTTTCTAAATGGCTGTAGTCATTTTTGAAACATGAATATCTTACTCTTTTTGATTCACTGGTCTATACAACTTGTTTAGTGATGGATTATAGGTTTTCTAAAGTTGACTACATAGATGTGGCTCTACAAAATTGGCTTAGTAGAGCTTATATGTCATCTTTTCTTCTTTATTAATTTAATTGTTAGTCTTGTTTCTTTTATTTTTACTCCTTGTCTACTGATCCTTCTTTCTTAAATTCTTGAAGTCTTTCAGAGATAAGTGGCTTACATTATATCTCTTTATTTCTTTATAACCTGAAATAGTATATACTCATACACTGTGAATAGGTGGACAAAAAATTATCTTGGAACTTTGCTAGAAATGTCATTTATGGTAAGTGGATGTAAACCAAAGTCAATGAAGAAACTACTTTGTTTATATAAATATCAATTTTAAAAAGTATCTTGAAACCAAAAGCTTGAGTGATATAAAGTAATTTAGAATCTACTACAGGTAAAAAGGGCATTATGGCCAAGTACCTCTCATCTAGTTTATAGGCAAATTTAATAGATGGGTGTACATACATTCTTTTCATGAATTTATGTAATCTAATATTTATGGTGGACACTCGCAAAATAAATTTTCTTTGAGATGAATCCAAATGACTTAGAGCCAAAATAATAAAGAGAAAACAATATTAAATACTAACCAGACTGTGCTGTAGCAGATATCAGATAAGATATGAAGGACACCAACCACTTGACTAAATCTGTAGCCAATAACTTAAAATTAGAGATAGAGGAAATTTAGAAATTATTTGATGTGCTTTTTAATTAACAAAAATAAACACTTGCTCAATATAATATTACAAATTTGTGGTAGATCTATAATTGATTCTTTAAGCCCCTTGTCTGATTATCTGATCACTATTTCCCTCAATAGATAATGTTTAATATAAATTATGATTTTCAATTTGCTTAAGACAGATACATGTTACTGCACATGATGGAAAGAATGCTTGTTTGTGTGTATGTGTGCAAATGTGTGTGTGTATGTTTGTGTGTGTGTGTGCAGTGGCATTATAGTATCAACAATATAGTTTTCATAATTTATTTTTACTATGGTGGTCTTATATTCTATTTTTTCATTCAAGATTTCTCTATACTTAATATAATCAAGAGCCAATTTACAAAATGGACTGTTAGAATTAAGAGTATCATTGGGTTTCATATCATGAAATTAATCTATCTAGCCCATAAAGAGAAGAAGCCAAGAAGTCACTAATAATGGAGTTATTAGCATCAGGTGGTTACCAGGTAAATTTAACAGGTTTAAACATGCCAGAAAAAAATAGCTTTTGTGGATTTAAATTTTTGCTCATCACATGGCTTTGTCATTGTGGCTCCTACAGACAAAAATCAGGTGGCAGCAAAGTGAGGGGAATGAGAAGTTACTAGGGCTTTGCTACTTGACATGAGTACCTATGTTCAAGTTTTGAAAAGGACAAGATATTTAAATGTGTAGCATATAATAAAATTAAAGGGAAATATGCATAATGAAGGGCAGAATTTGTTTCTAATTATATAAATTATATAGATGACTGACACACAATTTTGCATAATATAAAAAGTTGATGAGGAAAATACCCATTAGGGCATCTCATCAGTTCACCTAATGGAGTGGGCATATTCCTGAGTGTTTTAATAAGCCTAATTATGTAACTCAAATGACGATATTTCTAGTGCTTTCTATAAATGGCGGTATTAAAATCACACTGAATATTACCCAACACCCCTTTCAATTTTTAACTTCTCTGTATTCACAATTTCACATTCTTTGATACTCAACAGCTATAATTAAAGTACAGTTAGAGATTTTGTAGAGAAGAGGACTCTCCAGTTCACCTTTGTTATCTGTCCTCATTTAGTTCCATTACTTACCAGTTATAAATCTGAAAGCAGAAATAGTGCTGTGGCTTTTATTTATTTTTCCTATTTCAACTAGTTGCTGAGTATCTTTTTTATTTTGTTGATTTTAGATTTGGGGTACACGTGGGTATTCATTACATAGACATATTGTGTAGTAGTGGGGTTTTGGCCTCGGGTGGCCCATTATACAGATAGTAAACATTGTGTCCCATAGGTAGGGACACAACTTCCTTTCCCACTCTCCCCTTATTGGTGTCCTCAGTGTCTACTATTTACATCTTTGTGACTGTTTAGTTCCCACATATAGGTGAGAACATGCAGTGTTTGGTTTTCTGTTTCTGAGTCAGTTTACTTAAGATGATGAGCTCCAGCTCCATCCATTTTCCTGCAAAGGGCATGATTTTATTCTTTTTTTTTTTATAGTTGTGTTGTCTTCCATGGTTTTTGTACACCACATTTTCATTATCCACTGATTGGTTGATGGGTATTTAGCTTGATTCCACATCTTTGCAATTGTGAATTGTGCTTCAATAAACATGTAGGTGTGTCTTTTTTATATAATGACCTCTGTTCCTCTGGGTAGATACCTAGTAATGGGATTGTTGGATCTAACAGTAGATCTACCTTTAGTTCTTTGAGTAATCATACCACTTTCAATAGAGGTTGTTCTAGTTTGTACTCCAACCAACGGTGTATAAGTGTTTCCTTTACTCCGCATCTGTGCCAACATCTATTGTTTTTGATTATTATTATTATTTTTTTTGAGTTGGAGTCTCACTCTTTCGCCCAGACTGGAGTGCAGTGGCCGCTCCCGGCCACCGCAGCCTCGACCTGCTGGGCTCCAGCAATCCTTCCGCCTCAGCCTTCCGAGTAGCCGGAATTACAGGCATGCGCTACCACGCTTTTTTGATTTATTGTAGAGATGAGGTCTCACCAAGTTGCCCAGGTGGGTCTCGAACCCTCAGGCTCAGGCAATCCACTCACCTCAGCCTCCCAAAGGTGCGGGATTACAGGCTGAGCCACCGAGCCCAGCGTTTTTAATTTTTTAATAATAGACATTCTGACTGGTGTAAGCTGGTATCTCATTGTGGTTTTAATTTGCATTTCCCTGATGATGAGTGATGTTGAACATTTTTTCATATGTTTGTGGACCATTTGTATATCTTTTTCGAGAGATGTCTTTTCATGTTGTTTGCCCACTTTTTAATGGGGTTATTTGTTCTTTGTTGCTGATTTGTTTAAGTTCTTTGTAGATTCTGAATATTAGTCTTTTGTCAAATGTATAGTTTGCAAGTAACTTTTCCTATTCTGTAGGTTGCCTGTTTGCTCTGTTGTTTTTTCTTTACTGTTGTCTGATTGGGTTAATTCAAAAGGCTTGTATGCATGTTCTGAGATCCTTTCTTCTGCTTATTGTTGTCTACTGTTAAAATTGTCCACTGCATTTTGTACTCTCCAAATGCTTCTTTCATTTCCAGATTTTCAACTTGGCTTTTATTTTTAATGTGTCTGTCTCTTTGGAAAACATTTCATCTCCATGTCCTGAGTAGATTTTTAATTTCTTTATGTTTTCAATTTTCTCCTGAAGTTTACTGAAGTTCATTTTCTTCTGAAGTTATATGTCTGAAATTTCAAAAATTTCATTTTGGTTAGGGTTTGTTGCTGAAGAGTTGGCGTGGTTTTTGGGGGGTTGTTGGAGAACTCTTTTTTTCTTATATCTTCAGAATTATTTTTCTGGTTCCTTCTCATTTGGGTAGAGAATTTCTTTCTGTTTGAGGTTGGCAGGGGGCTGACATAGCACTGTAGAGTTTTCTGTTATATATAGCCTTGGTTTAGTGAACTTCTCAGTTGCCAGATGTGGCAGCCCTATTCTGTCTACCTGCACTTGTTCATGGCATCTTGAATGGCTGGAGTGGCTTCGAAACTGATGATAGTTGGTGTTTGGGATCATGCCTTCCAAAAAGCTGAGGTATTCTATTCAATGTGGTTGACTGTATTTTTAACCTCTGGCCAGTAGGTGGTGCTTGTGGGAGAAAGCTGGCTACCATGGTGGTGAGTGTTGCTTCAAAGATGAGTCCAGCCAGTCTAGGTGAGAGTGGGGATCTGGGGATTTCCCAACTTTTCTGTCTGTTTTGAGCCATGAGGGGTAGTGCAGGGAAAAGGAGATAAAGCACCCTGCAAGTGTGCACTCTTAGTTACCCCAGTGGGGATTAGGAGGAAGTCACAGGCAACTCAGGTAATGCTGTTGTACAGAGTAGGCCCAAAAGAGTTAAGAGGAGTGAGAGGTTGCTATGGCAATGTGTCCCACCTGATTCCTGCCTTGGCCTCAGGTAGTCTGAGATCTGAATTTCAAGGTGCAGCTGGCCTCAAGGCTTTACATATTCTCCGTCTATCCATCTAGCCAGGAACAGTAATGTCTGCAACTGTGGAGATTGCCCTTGGGGCCCATTCCTTCCCATGCTGGCTGGAAAGCAGCTATTCCTTCTGCCAAGGTTGAGTTCCTGAAAATAGTAGCTGGTGCTGTTTAAGGCTTTTTTCTTGTACCATTCCACAGCAGAGCATAGCTAGGGATCGGGCAATTTCCCATGAGGGACTGGAGTCCCACAAGGCTCAGGTAGCTTGTGAGTTCACAAAAGGAGCCTAGGATTCCAGAATTCTGTTCACTAACCTTCACCCCTGCATCCAGAGTATGGGGTGGATTGTGGTGGTGAAGGCAAGAGTCCGGCCAGTTGCAGTCCAGGTTGGTGGATTTATTTTTCTTCTTCTTTGCTCTAAGTGGTTATTTTCACTCCTTTGGAGACTTGTGGCACATGCTGCTGGATCTGTTACTCTCTGGGTGCTGAGGAAAGTCTATCTTGGTTTACTATGTAGGAAAAAGTCATTCTAGCTGCCTCATTTTGGCCATTTTAACCTGGAATCCCAGTGCTGCGCCTTGTTAATCTGTGAGAGCAAAAGTGTTACATCTTATTATTTTAGTTTATTATGTTTTTGGCCAACAAATTTAAAGACTATTACTTGACCATAGTCTGTGTCATATATATTTTGAATAATTTCATCTTATAGATGACAAGCATGGAAAAGGTGATTCACCGAAAATCAAGAGCTGAAACTTCCATGTTGCACAATGATATATCATGGGATATTAATTTTGACACCAAGGTATCCATTTGAGTTTTTCATTAGATAAAATGAATGCAACTGTTATTAAAGCTGAAGTATCTTAAAAATATTGTACTTGACAGAACATCAGACTGAAAATATATCAATTAAAGTAGATCAATGAAAGGAGCTTTCTACCATGGTTCTGCATTACTCAATTACAATTAATTACTCTAAATAAAACTCAATTTTAAAATGTTCTGTGTCACTGACAATGGGAAATTATATTATATCACTATTTTTTTTTCAGTTGTTTAAAAACCTAGAATTTGATCATCATAACCATATTCTATTAACCTGGTCCTCCCTTACTCTTATTTTCAAAACATATATGTAAGCTTGATACGATATATTTACCTCAACCAAATATGTAAATAGTGTATAAGTACTTTTAAAGAATTACACTACCCAATAGTAATTTAAACAATTGTAAAATTTTATTGTGAAATCATGTTATGTAACTGGAGGTGGGAGGCACCATAACAACTCTTGACTTTTCTGGATGAGAAAATTTGCTTATAATGTTAAAACTTTTTTCATGTTATCCAGTAGGTAAGTAGAAAACAAATTGGAATTCTTATTTTTTTATTTTAATCCTATATATGATTCATTATTCTATGTTTTCAGCACAGAAATTAGTCTTCACCAAATTAAAAGGATGAATTGCTTTTGTCTCTTTGAATTGTCTACTATTTTGGTAAGTTTTTAAAAAAAACCTTATAATCACATCATTGAAAAATATGTTTTGAGGATATGTCTTTATATCCTGTCTCTTCAAATGCGATACCACCTAACCCCTGTAAGAATGGCCATCATTAATA
>CAUYQG010054106.1:0-60567 GCA_963574415.1 Tarsius wallacei | reverse complement strand
GGAGGCTGAGGTGAGTGGATTGCCTGAGCCCGCGGGTTCGAGACCCACCTGGGCAAGCGAGACCTCATCTCTACAATAAATCAAAAAATTAGCCGGGTGTGGTAGCGCGTGCCTGTAGTTCCAGCTACTTGGAAGGCTGAGTCAGAAGGATCGCCAGAGCCCAGCAGGTCGAGGCGGCAGTGGTCGGGAGCGGCCACTGCACTCCAGTCTGGGCGACAGAGTGAGACTCCAACTCAAAAAAAATAAAACAAACAAAAAGATACCTGCACACGTATGTTTATTGCAGTATTGTTCACAATAGCAAGAACATGGAACTAACCGTGCTGCCCATCAAAAGAGTACAGGATAAACAAAAGTGGTACATATACACAATGGAATATTATGCAGCCATAAAGAAGAACAAAATCATGAACTTCACAGCAACCTGGATGGACTTAGAGTCTATAATACTGAGTGATCTTTCACAGAAACATAGAACTGAGTATTACATGTTTCACCTCATTTGCGGGCCTTGAACAACTATTGTAATACTATAAGAAAAAGATTGACAGTAGCGGGAACCTGAGGGGGTTTGGGGATTTGGAGGTGGGATTGGTAGTAATTGGAATCTGTTTTTGGAAGTGGGGGTACACCTCATCAACAAGAGTACCTGCATAATGAATATTTGTATACCTAACCCTGAATTGTACCCCACATCTTTAAAATAAAAAATTTAAAAGTTAAAAAAAAGTTGACTTTAAGCAGTTTTACAGATTTGCTTAAAGCTATGTGTAATATTTATCCATTGAGCCCCAAATTTTTGTTGAGAAATCAAGTACCGTATACTCTACTAAGTATTATTTGGTCGAGAGAGTGAGAAATTTAAAATAGTGTACGACTATAGGAAAGGCAGATATATTAACAACTCACAGTAATGTAAGCAGTATAAACAAATGCTGAAATAAAGGACACACACAGAAAGAAACAATTATGAATAGAGCAATTTAGAAAGGAGTTGTGGACAGGTAGTCTGACTCGAGAACCTATGGTCCATGATGTGTTTTGGGTATAATCATAGTTCTTTGCAGCTTGTCTTAAATGGAGTTCCCTGAAACCAGATTCTGAGATGGAAAGTTGATGCAGAAGATTGATAGGATAATACTTTTAGAGGAGCAGAGAAAGAGAGAAACTGACTTGCGGCACAGGTACTCTGTGGACTTAGTTGATCTTCAGAAGCCCAGGAGCCAGGAAGACCTTTCACAGGTGCTGTGAATTGAGTTACTTTGGCCAGGCCTTTATATTTTTGCTTCAGTTAGTTATTTGCAGAAAGCTGTTCTCTGAAAAGATTATATCCTTAGGGAAGGCAGTTTCCTGTGGCTAGGGGCAATTCCCAGTGATGGATGCAGCTGGAAGCTGTCAGCCATGTTGAATCCTAGATGAGGCCAGCATGGTAGGTGGAAACTCAATTCCATGCTGAGCAATTTCCTCTTAGTTTTTTGTTGTATGCTGTAGAAAGCCATAGAAAAGCATGAGACGATGAAGTGACATATATTGATTTTCGTTTTAGAAAGTTATTTCTGGGTTGGGCATGGTGGCGCAAGCCTGTAATCCCAGCACACTAGGAGGCCAAGGTGAGAGGATTGCCTGAGCCCAGGAGTTCGAGACCAGCCTGGGCAACTTGGTGAGACCTCATCTTTACAATATATCAAAAAATTAACCAGGCATGGTAGCGCACACTTGTAGTTCCAGTTACTTGGAAGGCTGAGGCAGAAGGATCACCTGAGCCCAGCAGGTCAACACTGGAGTGGCCATGAGTGTGCCATTGCACTCCAGTCTGGGGGAAATAGTAAGACTAAAAAAAAAATTAGTAATATATTAGATAATTTGGTGAGGCAATAAATGCTGATAAGTGAAACCAGTTTGTAGGCTGTTAGTTAAGGCCCAATTCAAACCTCTGTGAAGTTTTCCTGATCTCCCCAATCAGAATAATCATTCTTTCTCCCCTAACTTTTTAGTTATAGCTTTATTTAGGCACAGTCACAACTTGATTTATATATCAATCGTTGATTCTGTGTATATCTTGCTGTAGTCTGTGAACTCCTCTGAAGCAGTAGCCCTGTATTCTTATCTGTATCTCCCAAAGGAACAGCATTGAGCCATTAGTAAAATGGACATTTGAGAAAAATATTTTGAATTGAAGATTTCAATTGCTTCCATGGAAGACATGGCAGGTATCTAAAACTGGATTAATATCAGTGGGAATAAAGAGAATGTCATTGGTGAGCAAGACAGTGAGGAGGTAGAAATGTGAATAAAGCTTTTGAGTCTATGGCATAACTTCCAAAACACAGAAATTATTTGCTCATCAAATACACTGAAACACAGCTATTAGAGTCCATTTATATCTATATATTTATTTGGTACATTTTCCCGGACCATTTCTTAAAACGCTTTCCCTCTTGACATAAGTTTCTCAGAGTTTGTTTTTCCAATTTACATTTCAAAGAGAAAGCATAATTTGAAAGTTGTTTCTATCCTTTAATGTTGTTTTATAATATGTCTGCCTAAGGTGTTAAAAAGTTCAGGTAACACTTCTATCTTAGTGTAACTTTGATTTTGTAAGGCATTTTTCTGTCTTATTTCAAATGAATGCTTCCAATTCCTTTGCCAACACTGTCAAGGTCGTATGACCCCAGGAGGCTGCCAAGACATCCAGAAAGTCCAAAAAGTATTATCGTGACTCAGGGTATGATTTGGTCTAGGGAAGACATGGTATAAGAAAATTAAAATATATCTTGGAAACATGAGAAAGACTTCGATTCAAAGTTTTCTTACATGAGAGAGAGTACATTTTACCTATAAAAAAATGACGTTATAATGTGGTGACAAAGAATGGAATATGGTATCAGAAAACAGACTGACAAGCTGTTTGACCCGGCGCAATGCAACATTCCTGTGTTTTACTCCTGAAATAACATTATTTCTTGTTGTAACCAGCTCATAGGGAGGCTAGGAGGATAAAATTAAGTGGAAATGTGGTTTCAACATTGTAAAATGCTATGTAAGTCTTGGATTGTATACTTTTTCTCTAAATGTTTTTGTTTTGAAACAACCTGTAATCAGAACAATAGAATTAAATTAGAATATTGTGTTTGGTCTTTGGTTAGTCATGATAGCTAAAATTTATTAAGTGCTTACCCCTCACTAGTCACTGTGCTGAGAATGTTCTCAATTAATTCTTCTAAAAACCCTATGATGAAAGTAAAATCACTTTATACATATTACAGATGAGAAAACTGAAATATATAGGGATAAATAAAATTATTTTTAAAGATCTGTTAAGTGGCAGATAATATCTATACGACTAGAGCCTAAAGTGCTAATCTTTACAAATATGTTAAATTATTACATGCATGTAGATAGGCAGTGATGGAGGGGTTAATTTATGAGCATGTGCTGTGCTGGGTATGTGTATGTCTGTGCATGAGTACTACATAAATAACAATGCATCTACAACAGGGAAACTTGTTTATCAGAAAAGTATGAGGCTACAGATATTGAGGGTGTTTATAAATAAAGATAATAGGCATTCTTTCATTGGAGTAGTTTATTTTGGAAATTATCTACTGTGTGAAACACCATGTTCAGGGCTCTAAAGCAGTGTTGTCTCACAGAAAAATAATGTGAGCTACATATGTAATTTTAAATTTTCTGATGGCCACATTGAAAGCATAATAAGTAAAATTAACTTATTAACAATACTAGATATATCACAAATGATTTTAATCTCTTACAGATGAGAAAAATTAAATCACTGTTTTATTTTACAAAATCAGACTGAGTTTTTTATTTTAAAACTTTCTGCTTTTTGGGGGGGGGATCTGGGTCTCACTTTGTCATGCAGGCTAGAGTACAGTGGCATGATCATAGTTCACCGTAACCTCTACCTTCTGAGCTCAGGCAATCTTTCTGCCTCAGTCTCCTAAATAGCTGCAACTACAGGTGCGTGCCACAATACCCAGCTAATTTTTTGTAGAAATGGAGTTTTACTATGTTGCCCAGGCTGGTCTAGAACTCTAGGCTCAAGCAATCCTTCTGCCTTGGCCTCCCAAAATGTTGGGATTATAGGCGTGAGCCACCATGCCCAACCTAAAGTTTCTGCTTTTGATATTGATGGTCTGCTCTGGGCAATCTACACTTGTAGGTCATTAGCCTTGTGATGGAGGGTTCCCATTTCTGACACAGTTGACTGTATTTTATGTACAATCCTTGATATTAAAATGGACTTATTTTTGGTGTTTTAAAACTATATTTGTATCCACTCCATGACTATATTCTCTCTAGGAATATGTTCTACCCAACTAAATTCCAAAGTTATTAATTATTTTAATTCAGCAAATATGTATTGATTGCCTGCTCTTTGCTAGCTATAGATATCCTCATGAAGTAGTCCTTTCATAGATGGAGGTAAATGTCTAGACTAGAGGAAAGATGGATCAATACACATATATATAACAAAATGTAATACGGGATTTGTTTCTATGACATCACACAGACATGGAATATGGGCATTTTTTCCCCATGAACCTTTGCTTGTTTCAAACTTACTACATAAGAGAAGAAGACACAGTTGCTTAGAGGGTAAAGAAGATAGTAGCCATTGCCTGAAATGAATGAAATTTGAAACTTTGTTGAACAAGAAATTGATAAATATTTAGAAACTTTTGTAAACTTCTAATTTGTTTTTTTTGTTTGTTTTTTAAATACTTAAAATTCAAAGTGATACATGCAGTGTATAAGTATCAAGTAGTTTTATTATCAGTTTTTAAACTTGTTATTCAATAGACAATTATCAGAGCATTTTAAAAAATGTAATAAATACTCGTTATTTTTGCTAGACATAATTCAAGCACCATTTCCATTTGGAGAAAATCCTTTATTGTGTGGGACTTGGAAACCAAACAGTGTATTCTTTCTCCATACACTTGGGCAGCCACGGCTTGGACATATGACCTAGACTCAGTCAAGATAGATGCAGTGGTCCCACAGAGGACATCCAGTGGGGGTGTACCAAAGGTGGCATCCTAACCAGGCTGTTCCTGGATTGTGACCTTGGCTCTTTTATTGACTGCCATGTCTCTCTTCCTTCTTGTCATTTTTTAAATTCAGATTCTCCAGCATTTCTGTTGATTGTGTGAACTACTAATAGGCTTCCAATTAATTTGATTTTGAAATCAGTTAGTCAGAGACCATTTGATGCATTTATTGCAACCTAGAATTTAACTTTTGTGGCAGTTGACACCAGGAAGTGAGTCAATGGTTTCAGAGCTTCAGGGAGATGAGAATCTTATCTCTAGTTAAACTAGGATTGCAGATGGTGAAAAATCCAGTCAATGCCCAGAAAGTGTCTGGCAATGGCAAGACAACTAATTACTGTCTATAGTTACCATTAATGAAGTATTCATTAAAGGCAAATCTTTGAGTCATCACACTGATATTATACTAGAACAGAAGTAAGTCATACAATTTCAAGAATGCAGGGAAGAGTGTTTACTTCTGATGTAAATAAGTAAAGATAGAGAAGGAACAGGTCAAAGTTTAAAATGTTGAACTCAAGGAATAAAACTTAGAAACTGTCTATCATTATGCTAAAATAATTTTTCTGTTGCTGCAGTGTTAAAAATCAAATGCAACATTTGAAAATACAGGCTGTCAATTATATTTATTTTAGTTCACAGAAATGTCAGGTCTCCCATATGAAAGTAGATTTGATTAAGAAGGGATAAAAATATGAATAGTACATATTGAATGATATCAAAAGACACAAAGAACTTGATAAACTTTGAGCTTTACCTCATACTGGCCTCCCTCACCAGCTGTAGCTACCCCATCATTTATGTCTGATGAGGCTGTTTCACTTCTGATTTGAAGACAATGAAGTCACTTTTTTTGAAAAAAATTTATTGCAAGGGAAGCAAAGACTTGCCTGTACATCAATGTCCACAAACTTATTACTAGAATAAATGGAGACCAGATTCAAAGTTAAGCCCTAGAGGAGAAGATTTCACCCCAAAGATATGAAAAGAACTGGAAAATTCTTTTAACAAAAATTTGGGTGATATGTGGGAGAAAATATTCTGAGATGTCAAGAAAGGAACACTGTATCAGGTTGAATTTAATAATCAACACTACATCAGGTTGATTTTAATAATCAATTCAATCTAAGTGTTTTCTTGGCCAAATGGCTAAACTTTGGATCAAAATGTGACCTATGCTAAGGTTGAGATGCCAAAAATTCCTTGGCATAATTATCAGGAAAGAATCCAAAGGTTATGAGTGATAGAATTGCTGAAGTAAATTGATTGTGATCTATTCACCTATGCTAACCATGTTTGCTCAGAGAGTCCAGAAGATATTCTCTTCATCAGGGCCTTGATAAATATATTGATGAGAGGGGTGTCAAGTTCTCTGAAAAGTTCTGCAATGTTTTGAGTATTGGAAGGAGACCTTGCAGTTGAAACAAGTTTCTTGATATCAGTGGGTTAGAAAGGTCCTAGGATAGCAGAAACTACAAAGAGTATTTAACAATCAAAACTTGCTATTGTGACTAGTGCTGCAATGAACATATAAGTACATGTATCTTTTTAATTTATTGATTTCTTTTCCATTGGGTAGATTCCTAGTAGTTGGATTGCTGGGTCAAATGGTAATTCTGTTTTCAGTTCTTTGAGAAATCTCCATGCTGTTTCCCATAGAGGTCGAACTAGTTTACAATCCCACTAACAATGTACGAGGTCCGACAATTAAGTTTACAAACTCATCTTAGAAAAAGTGCTACATACCTCATTGCTGAATATCATTATGGTCATCTTTGAAGTACTCCCCCTGGGAAGCTATGCATCAAGCTTGTGCCTACTCCACCTGTCAAAGCAATTTTGGAACTCTTCATCTGGAATGACTACCAGAACTGTCATCATATTATCCTTGGTGTTCTGAATGCCACCAAATGTCTTCCTTTCAACATTTCCTTTTACTTCAAGTAAAGAAAAAAGTCACTGCGGGCCAGACCAGGTGAGTAGGGAGAATGTTTCAATACAGTTATTTGTACAATGCTGCCAAAATAAGCAAAGGATGGCAAGTTCGCCAACTTAATTTTCAGACCCCAACACATAACAATCACAGCTGTGAATTTTTATTTTAGACTTCTTAAAAGAAACCTGTGGTCCTTTACCAAATAATTATGCACTACGAAGTAGGGAATGCCTAAAGTTTTCATAACCTATTGGATGCTGCCTCTAAGCTAACAATAATTCCTGGGTATCCAAAGGATGACTCTATTTCACTGGTAACAGTAGGGTTTAGGGCAACCAGGTTATAAGTGGAATTGTGATCCATGCCCTCTTCATGATAGGAACACTGATATTTCAGCTACATTCTGCTGTTGTTTTCCAAGTTTCTTATTGCATATCACTAAACACACACACACACACACACACACACACACACACACATGCCAAAAAAACCCAGGAGTGGTCTAGAGTGATTGATCTTGTTCATTAAGAATGAACAGAATTTCTGCAATACTGTGGGATCTGGGAGAAGTGTGGATGGAAATCTAGTGATATCTTCTCGTACGACCATGTATCTAGTAAAAGCTGATAGATGGCTAATACAACTTTATGCATTCCAGATAACCAAGGGTTAAACTCCCTTAGGAATACAAATACGTGTTTCCAATGGGGTAAGACACTCCAACCAGTGCCACCTGATTAAGACAATTGGAAATCCTGGAATTGGAGCAATGCAGCAATTTATCAGACTATGAATTGCTTACTTTTGAGGATGAGTAGGTATATTTTGGGTTGTAAGAGGGACATTGGAATTAAATATGGTAGTTACTCTTTTTCAGGGAAAGATAAGAGTAGAAGGAAGGGAGTATATTGGTAATAAGCACCCAAGGAGTAGATATTTGTTATTATTTAAATTATCTAAAAATTCTTTCTGTCTGGAGTATCACCAATGTGTGGGACTTACTGCAAAGCAGAGTTCCTTTTCCCACCAAGAAAGTCTTATAGAGACAAACATGTTATTTTTTCTTTCTTGGCAATGAGAGCATTGGCTTGTGATCAATGCTTGGTTGCTCCCCTTGGGACGGTGGATCTTGAGGAAGTGACCCAGGGACATACGATAGTCTTATGCCTCTTGCCTCACTGAAGTCCTTGGTGTGCCAAGGATAGTTGGAGTCTTTCCAAGCATTATGTACAGAGAATAAAACTGATCTCTCGGGAGGTGTGAAGAGGGTGATAGTTATCTGGTTTTATGAAATCTGAACAATTTCTTTTCTATACATATATCTCCATTTCTACTGTTCTCATCCGTGACACTCACCCCTTTCTTCTACCAAATCTGGTACCCTCAAGCCTCTTGGAATTTCTGCAGGGTGAGTCAGCCTGATTCTCTTGGGTATCCCAAAGTGCAGATAACCACCCATAGAATTATAGCTCTCTCACTCAGCTACCTCAATAATCTCTCTTCTGTACTTTTCATCTTCCAAAATTTGGTTGAAATGTTTTATCCATTGAAGTATCCTGTATTCTTTGTCTTTTTGACGTGTACAATCTTTATTTATTTAATCCAATTTTGGAGGAGCTTCAAAGGACATAGGAGATACATACATCTTGTCAATATGCCAAGTTTAACAGTGTTAAACTTTCAGTGGTTAGAATAAACAGGGCAGGGTGATTAGGTTGTTAACATGAGTCAAGAAGTTGACTGTGAATAATATCATTGTGTTCTAAAGCACAGGCCCACACCACTTTTAAAAAATGATTTTTTAAATTTTAGATTTGCTGGGTGTGGTGGTTCAAGCCTTTAATCCAAGCACTTTGGGAGGTCGAGGTGAGGGGATTGCCGATTGCCTGAGTCCATGGGTTTGAGAACAGCCTGGGCAACTTGGCGAGGCCTCATCTCAACAATAAATCAAAAAATTAGCTGGGCGTGGGAGTATGAGCCTGTAGTTCTGGCTACTTAGAAGGCAGAATTCAAAGGATTGCCTGAGACCAGCAGGTCAACGCCGGGGTGGCAATGAGCGTGCCACTGCACTCCAGCCTGGGTGACAGAGCGAGACTCCAACTGAAAAAAAAAAAATAGATTCAGGAGTGCACATGAGTATCTATTACATGGACATATTATTATTATTATTATTATTAATTTATTTATTTATTTTTGAGTTGGAGTCTCACTCTGTTGCCCAAACTGGAGTGCAGCGGCCGCTCCCGGCCACCGCAGCCTTGACCTGCTGGGCTCCGGGGATCCTTCCGCCTCAGCCTTCCAAGTAGCTGAAACTACAGGCGCGCACTACCACGCCCCGCTAATTTTTTGATTTATTGTAGAGATGAGGTCTCACTTGCCCAGGCGGGTCTCGAACCCGCCGGCTCGGCAATCCACTCACCTCAGCCTCCCAAGGCGCGGGATTACAGGCTGAGCCACCGAGCCCGGCATGGACATATTATTTAGTGGTGGAGATTGGGTCTCAGGTGGCCCATTCCCCAGATAGTGAACATTGTGCCCTGTTGGTAGTTTCTGAACCCTAGTCCTCCCCGCTCCTCCCCCCATTAGTGTTCCCAGTGTCTTGTAACCATTTATTTTCCACATATGGGAATATGCAGTATCTGGTTTTCTGTTTCTGAGTAAATTTACCTAGGATGATGATCTCCAGCTCCATCCACGTTGCTGCAAAGGACATAATTTCATTCTTTTTTATGACTGTGTGGTATTCATGGTATATATATATACACATGTATACGACATTTTCACTGTCCACTGATCTGTTGGTAGGCATTTAGGTTGATTCCACATCTTTGCAATTGTGAATTGTGCTGCAATGAGCATGCGGGTGCAGGTGTCTTTGTTATATAGTAACCTCTGTTTCTTAGGGTAGATACCTAGTAGTGAGATTGCTGGATCAAATGGTAGATCTTCCTTTAGTTCTTTGAGTAATCTCCATACCACTTTCCATAAAGGTTATACTAATTTACACTTCCACCAAGTGTATAAATGTCCCCTTTTCTCCACATCCACACCAGCATCTATTGTTTTTAATTTTTTAATAATGGTCATTCTGACTTGTGTGAGGTTGTATCCCATTATAATTTTAATTTGCATATCCCTGATGATGTTGAGCATTTTTTCATATGTTTGTTGGCCATTTGTATATCTTCTTTTGAGAGATGTCTGTTCATGTTGTTTGCCTACTTTTTAAATGGGATTATTTGTTTTTTTCTTGCTAATTTGTTTTAGTTCTTTGTAGAACTGGATATTAGTCCTTTGTCAGATGTACTGTTGTGAATATCTTCTCCCACTCTGTGGGTTGCCTGTTTACTCTGTTGATTATTTATTTTGCGGTGCAGAAGTTTTTTAGTTTAATTAATTGCCACTTATTTATTTTTGTTTTACTTGCATTTGCTTTTGGGGTTTTCACCAGAAATTCTTTGCCTAGGCCAATATCCATAAGAGTTTTTCCCAGGTTTTCTTCTAGGATTTTTATGGTTTCAGGTCTGACATTTAAAAATGTCTTTAATCCATCTTGAGTTAATTTTTGTATATGGGGAGAGATAGGGATCAAGTTTCATTTTTTTCTGCCTGTAGCTATCCAATTTTCCCAGCACCATTTGTTGAATAGGGTGTCTTTTCACCAGTGTATGTTTTTGTCTGCTTTGTCAAAGGTAAGTTGGTTGTAGGTATTTGGGTTTACTTCTGGAATCTCTATTCTGTGCCATTAGTTGATATGTCTGCTCTTGTACCAATACCATGCTGTTTTTGTAACTACAGCCTTGTAGTATAATTTGAAGTCAGGTAAGGTAATGCTTCCAGCTTTATTCTTTTTGGTCAGGATTGCATTAACTATTACATCTCTTTTTCTTTTTTTTGACTCCATATGTATTTTTGGATTGCTTTTTCTGATTCTGTGAAAAATGACGTTGGTAGTTTGATAGGGATTGCATTGAATCTGTAGAGTACTTTGAGTAATATGGTCATTTTAAAATTGTTGATTCTTCCAATCCATGAGCATGGGACTTTTCTCCATTTATCTGTGTCCTCTGCAATTTCTTTCATCAGAGTTTTGTAGTTCTCCTTGTAGAGATCGTCCATCTCCTTGGTCAAATATATTCCTGGTATTTTAGTTTTTTGGCTGCTATTGTAAATGAAATTGAGTTATTCATTTGATTCTCAGTTTGGTCACTCTTGGTGTATAGCAGTGCCACTGATTTTTGTGTGCTGATTTTGTATCCTGAAACTTTACTGAATTCATTTATCAAGTCCAGGAGTCTTTTGGAGGAGTCTCTAGGGCTCTCTAGGTAAAAGATAATATCATCAGCATCCAGATATTGTTTTATTCTTCTTTTCCAATTTGGATGCCCTTTATTTCTTTGTTTTGCCTAATTCCTCTGGCTAGAACTTCCAGTTGAATAGTAGTGGGCATCCTTGCCTTGTTCCAGTTCCGAGGGAGTAATGTGTTTTTCTCCATTTTTTGTTGTTATTGGGAGACTTCTAATTATTGTTTCAATCTCACTACTTGTTATCATTCTGTTCAGGGTTTCTATTTCTTCCTGATTCAAGGTTGGGGGGTTGTATGTTTCCAAGAATTTATCCATTTCCTCTAGATTGTCTAGTTTGTTTGCATAAAGGTGTTAATAATAGTCTTGAATGATCTTTTGAATTTCTGGCCTATCAGTCATAATGCCTCCTTTTTCATTTCTGATTGAGCTAATTTGCATCTTCTCTCTTAGTTTCTTAATTCTTCTAGCTAGTAGTCTATCAATTTTGTTTGTCTTTTCAAAGAATGAACTTTTTTATTTCATTGATCCTTTGTATTTTTAAAATTTCAATTTCATTTAGTTCTGCTGTGGTCTTCGTTATTTCTTTTCTTCTGCCAGCTTTGGGTTTGGTTTGTTCGTGTTCTTCTAGTTCCTTGAGGAGTGATGTTAGGCTGTTGATGTGTGATCGTTCAGTCATTAAAATAGGCTTTAAGTGTTATAAATTTTTCTCTTAGCATAGGTTTGGCTGTGTCCCAAAGGTTTTGATAACTTGTTTCATTGTTGTCATTTGTTTCAAAATATTTTAAAATTTCGATCTTGATTTCATTATTGATCCAAAGATTATTCAGGAGAAAATCGTTTAACTTTCATGTTTTTGTTTGGTTTCATAAGTTCTTCTTGGAGTTAATTTCTAGTTTTATTTCACTGTGGTCTGAGATGGTGCTTGATATGATTTCTAATTTTTTAAATTTATTGAGACTTGATTTGTGGTCTGTCTTGGTGAATGTTCCATGTACTGATTTAAAAATGTATATTTTGTAGTTTTGGGATAAATGGCTTTGTAGAAGTCTGTTAGTTCCATTTCCTCTAGAGTACTGTTTAACTCCAATATTTCTTTGTTGACTTCCTGTCTTGATGATCTGTCTATTGCAGTCAGTGGAGTGCTGAAGTCTTCCACTATTATTGTATTGCTGTCTATTTCTTCTTTTAGGTCTGCATAATTCATTTTATAAAGCTGGAGGCTCTGGTGTTAGGTGCATATATGTTTAAAATTGTTATGTCCCTCTCATTGGACTGATCTCCTTACCATTATACAGTAGCCATCTTTGTCTTTTTTTACTGTTGATAATTTATTTATTTATTTTTTATTTTATTTTTTGAGTTGGAGTCTCACTCTGTTGCCCAGACTGGAGTGCAGTGGCCGCTCCCGGCCACCACAGCCTCGACCTGCTAGGCTTGGGCGATCCTTCCACCTCAGCTGTGGTGGACTGTGCGGTACAGGAGAGGGACCAGCCAGTTCCAGCCCAGATCGGTGGATCTTTTCCTTCTTCTTTGCTCTAATTGGTTATTATCTCTTTGGAAACTCCTGGGGCATGTTGTTGGATCCGTTCCTCTCTGAGTGCTGAGGAAATTCTTTATCTTGGTTCTCCATAGGAGAAACTCACTCTAGTTGCCTCATGTTTGCCATCTTAATCCTCTATTCCATGCCATTATTTAAACAGTTGCACTGCTAGTGATGGGATATTTGCTTAACTGTATTTTCTCCCTTTCTGTGTGTGTGTGTGTGTGTGTGTGTGTGTGTGTGTGTGTGTGTGTTTTAAGTATAAGATGTCAGGATCTTTCACTAAATGGGGGAACTTTTGCATCAGAGAATGATTGACTACTGCTAATTTCTGTCCCAATTTTGATTTCTAATTTAGACAATCTTACAAAAAAAAAAAAAATCCAGTATATGGACATGCCAAAACTTTCATAGGAAAAAATTATTTAATTGAATTTTATGTTTGCAGTAACCTATTTAGTTAAAATACTTTTCCAGACGTTTGTTCATAGAAAAATTAAAAGAACTTAATGTTCTTCCATATGGTTCATGTTGAAAGTATATGTGCTAACCCTTTCTCTCCACCCTACCTAAAAAACGAAGAACCTCAAAAGTTGTTCTGGATCTGAAAATCAGATATTTTCATTCTAAGACTAGGACTTAAGGTTGTTTCCAAATACCACTATCCTGGTTGAATTTATGGTTTTTTGATACCCTAGACTGTTTCCTTTTGAGGACTCTGCCCAAGACTCTGATCTTTCTATAGTTGGCCTCAGAGACTCAAAAGGGAAAAGGCTTCAGTGAAACATAAAGATGGTTGCTTGTAGTCGAGGGAAACGACCTCAGGCAGAAAAAAAGGAGAAGACCATGTCAGTTTCTACTTCCAAGAAAAGCTGGTTGCTGTTTTGATAACAGTAATGTCACTTTACTTCAAATTTACCAGCTATCAAAACAAGTTGCAGTCCACAGCAGACTAACTCTATTTCTATTACAGAGACACAGATTCTAGTGTAACTAAGTCAAAATAAAAATATATTTGTAGAGAAAACCAGGCCCGTGGATAGCAAGCAGAAATCAGTAAAAAACTAAGCTTCTTAGATGTTCAGGCAAAAAAAAATTACTATATGAAGTTTATATTCCTATGACTAAGAAATCATTAGAAAAATTGTTTTAGATGGCAATGAAATTCTAAAAGATGACACACCAGTGAGATAGGGTAATAGGAAGTAATCATCTGTCAGAGCAAAATACAGACTCACTCTTGCTCTATCACATGTGCTAACAGTTCAGTAAAGCAGTTCTGCTCTGCACTTGGTATGAGGTTTGAGCAGGAAGTATTATTGTCTGGCATCAGAGCCAGGGCAGAATCCAGCTTGAACCTCCAAGTCATTTCACAAGGAAATATGAAATTGCAGAACAATGTGGGTGGGCAATGGACTTGACCTGACTCTCATTTGTTAAATAAACACTGACTAGAGTAGTTGTACTTCTGAGAGTGTTAGCAGTGGCACTCGGGGGAGAGGGAGTCTGATCCTATCATAAATCTGCATGAGTGACCCCCTCCAAGTCGCCCCTCATACATTTACAGTCTAAGTAATCTAACTAAAATCAAGTGTGTTTGCTCTGCTATGTAGCCTCAAGGCAAATCAATTAGGCTTCACATCCAAAAAACCTTCTCACCCTAAGTCCTTTCTATAGAGAAGTTCAGGAGCTGCCAGTTTTAGTCTAATGTGTAATGTTGGTTCTCGCTGAAACCAGAGCACCACGGGCCTCCTTGGTCTCCAGTCCTCTTGTATCATTGTTACATGTGCTGGCAGTGAAAGCAGGTAAAGAAAACCATATTGTTTGTGTAGTATGAAAGATGACTTCTTAAAGATGTGCAGACAGCAAAATCCATGCTTAAGCAATTGTAAAAGCAAGAAAAACCTGAAAACAATTAGTAATCTATTTTTAAATGTAAAAACTGGAAAATGATTTCTTATTGTATGGACTGGATAGCTCTCTGAACATTTTTCTTCAGAAGCTTTTTGGCAGGGAAGGGAATATTCTGGTTCTAAGCAGAAAGAGAGTCATGGGGAAAGATTTGCGAGGGCATGAGGTAGACACACAAGGGTGGGGTGTATCCATTTTAGGTCAAGTGCAGTTTTCCAAAATGTGTTGGGTAGAAAATAACAAAAAGAGTACTACTCTGCCTCATCACATTATACTGTTACAGTTTTCTAATTATGTATTTGTCAGTATAACCAATGAAATTTCAGTATTTATAAAATAACTGCATTCTAAGTCTGTGAATTTCCAGTCAATGTTTGAATCAGAATTTGTGAGTCAAAATATCCTCCTCTGTAGCTATTTTTCATCACCTGAAAGTGCTTTTTTCTGATCAAAGCATGTGAACGTCCCTTTGCTGGGTGCTGTGTGTTAAATTGACCCATGGTACTTGAGGTTGGAAAGAATCTTAAAATTGATTGAGTCTAATGGCCACATCTGCCCTGGAGAAGCTTAAAGTCTTCTTCAGAATACACCCATGTTGACAGGTGATAGCCACTATTACAGATTTTAAAAAACTGAAATAAAAGTAAAATATGTATAAACAATTAGAATGGTATTGATGTGATAGAGTCTGAAAGGTATCAAGAAAGCTACATGCTCAGGGAAGTCAACCAGTTTTCTTATTCTGGCCCGCAAAATATTCTTTTTCCAGTCACAATGTTGCAACCTGTTTTATTGCTTTGTGTCCTTCTAGCATATAACTCTTTGGAGCATAGGTTTTTTTTCTAACTGCAACTGGGTCTATTGGACTATATTTTCCTAAACTGTCACTTAACTGGGCAAAACTCCTGGTCAGATACAACTGGAGTGTTTCTGTGTACAACACATTTTCTGCTTATTAAGTCTTGTCTGCAATTTCAGTTTATTTAAACAGTTGAGTAGACAGTGCTGTTTACAGAAGAGAGAAGCTGTCCTAAAAGACAAAGGGACAGAATGGACTTTTTTTTGTGAGAATCAAGCAATTCTCTGATTACAAATAATATTAAAGAAACCAACTGGAGGAGATAAAGAACTAAAGTAAAGGAATCTACATGGTCTTGACAAGAGTTAGGAGAACCCAGAAGGTGCTCGTGATATCCTTGAAGATGGATGTCTTCATGATGCAAACAGCAAAAAGAACTTCCCTTGGAAAAAGACATGATGAAAGAACTTTGTTTAGGTTCCAAATGGAAATGGAAACCCCCTAAAAAGTAAAAAATAAAAAAAGGGAGACCTAGGGAAGTTCTTCAATAGAGAGGCTTCGGCTTTCTCAATCCATGAGCCATTTTAAAAGCTCCAGGGGATATGTTCCATCATACATTTTATGAAGAGACCCCGTGATCTGGCATTCTGAGTTGGCATACAATTGAACCCACTCACAGGCTCTTAACCTTTCCTGCCAAAGGAGTCATCATCTAAAGGGAAAACCTTTGCAAAATTTTCCCTTCATCTTACAAGAATGACTAATTTTAGTTGTATCACAAGGAAGCATTTTGTTCCAGAGTTCCTAGAAATAGTGGGGCATTCCAGTCCAACAGATGAAAACCTTCCTCACAAGAACCAAACCAGCATGCTTGGGAAACTTGTCAACCAATCCCAATTGCCTGCTTTCAAGAAGATTGGAAGAAGATGGGGCTTCTAAAAGAACAGATAATTCCCAGATCTCTGTTTGGATGATCTGGATTGTGGAATATTTACAGCAAAATTTCAATCCCAAGAGGTCTCTTCTTCATCACTCTTGTGCCCCTCCTTCCTCGCTGTTCTCATTTGTTAAATAAAAGCACATTTTATCATCAGGCTAAACAAAAGTTAGTTGAACATTTAAATCTATTTAAATAATTGTGACATTGTAAAATGCAACTTTTAGATTATATAGTTATGTACATACAATGTGTTAGTAAATGTTAAAATAAAACTTATTTTTTCTGAGTAGTTTTATTTTATTATTTCTTTAATTTTATTTTAAAGATATGGGGTACAATTCAGGATTAGGTATACAAGTGGGCATCATACAGGTAAATTTTGGGCCTCCCTTTGGTCCCCACTTTGCCTGGTTTGATGTCATCACTCCAGCAGTATCCTGCTACTGCCAATTCCTTTCTTATAGTATTATGGTAAATGTTTAGGATCTGCTTATGAGTGAGAACATGTGGTACTCTGTTCTTTGTTTCTGTGATAGATCACCGAGTACTGTAGAGTAAATCCATTCAAGTTGCTGCAAAGCCCATATGTTTGTCCTTCTTTATGGCTGTGTAATATTCCACCATGTATATGTACCATATTTTTTTATCCAGTCCAGTTTCGATGGGCAGCACGGTTGGTTCCATGTTTTTGCTATTGTGATAGTGCTGCAATAAACATGCTTGTTCAGCTATCTTAAAATAAAATTTAAATTAAAAAGTATATTTATGGTATTTTGGGAAGTTCACTGAACTGAGGATGGAAGACAGCCTTGTTATAGCTTTTCTAGTAACTAATTTAGATCAGTAACTTAATCTTTCTATTGATTCATCTGTATAATGAAAGAATTGGCCTAATTAATCTGCATGTTATTGCCAGACCTAAAAATGCTTTGATTCTGAATATAATATGTTCATTCCTTTCATATTAGAAATAATCAGCACTCTAAGGTGGTATTTGTTATGTGTTGGGTGAGTGTATTAGACAAGAGAAGAGAGGTCAGTTCTATCCGACATGGAAGATAGTTTCATAGACCTTCTGTGAACTGAGCAAGAACTTGAAGATTGCACAGGAAAGTAATGGGTGAATTGCGGAGTACTAAAGGTATTGGTATGTAACATAAAGTATGGAGGTAGGAAAGCTCCAAGTGTTTTGAGACATCAGAAAGTAGACCCAATTGGCATCCTGGAAAATTCCTTCAATAGAGGCAAACAGAGCTTAGAGACCAAATTATGGGGCGTCTTTAGTGTCAGGATATACAAAATTTATGCTAAAAAATAAACAGCACCTAATTTTTTTGGGGGGAGGGCAGGAAGATGAGTAGATGAAGGAATTATATGGGCAAAAAAGTTTCTGGAAAAGCAAAAATGTTAGTCCTAACATGAACAACTCTGAGTTGATTTTTTAGTTTGTATTCCATGTCAGAATGTTGCACTGGGGCAAGATCTTGGGATCTCTGAGATTTCTACTTTAGCTCAAATTTCCTCATTTAATTGCTTAACACAATTTATCTGAATAGGTAGATGTTCACCAGGGAATTTGTTTGTTGTGTCAAATATTACTTAGCAGTTATTTATTTATTCCTCAAGTATTTCATGTGTATTGTGCCTATGGGCTTGGCCTGAGTTCTGGAAAAAAGACAGACATCCTTCACCTTCTAGAACTTGCAGTCTCTGTCCATTTACTTTTGGGGATTAGTTATTTCTCAAAACTTTTTTGTATGGATTTTTTCTTGGTGGTGATAAATAATAACAGAAAACCTCCACAATGCATATCAATCTAGTTTAACAGTTATCAGAAATTCTTATTTCCATCACAGAATAGTTGTAGCCAACACTATTCCATGTCACTTGTGTTACTAGATCCTCCATGTTCAAAACAATAAATTCCAAGTAATATCCATTTAAGTAGTGATTTAAAAATTTAAACCATTGGCCTGGCTCAGTGGCTCAGCCTGTAATCCCCGTACTTTGGAAGTCTGAGGTGAGTGGATTGCCTGAGTCAGTGGGTTTGAGATCAGCCTGGGCAACTTGGCAAGACCTTGTCTCTATAATTTAAAAAAAAAAAAAAAGCCAGGCATGGTAGCACATGTCTGTAGTTCTGGTTATTTGGAAGGTTGAGGCAGAAGGATCACCGGAGCCCAGCAGGTCGATGCTGGGGTGGCTGTGAGTTTGCCACTGCACTCCAGCCTGGGCGACAGAGTGAGACTCCAATTAAAAAGAAAAAAAAAATTTTAAACCATTTTATTTGTATTATTCTTCTTAGAATTTGCAGATTTGAACTTTGGAAAATCCTGTGGTGTCTTTGGGGGAAAAGATAAGGGAGTAAGCAGACAATCAGTTGGATTCAGAGATGTTCATGAAGAAAATGAAGATAGGCCCACCAACTTATATTTTAAAAATTCATAATTTATCCTCAGAAAGATAAAACCTTTTTATTAGTCCTTTTATGATCTCATTTCTCTTGCAAGTTTCTCCAAGATTTTTTATTTTAAACTGATTTCACTTCTATAAAATGTGAGTTACAATGTGCTGTGCCTGCTCTTCGAGATGGACAGGGTACCACACTTTTCAGTAGACCTTAAAAAAGGTTTATTCTTAAGCGGACCTTGAACATTTATAATACTATAGGAAAGGGATTGGCAGTAGTGGGAAATTGTCAGGGGAGGGGGAGTGGGATTGGCAGTTGAGGGAAAACTGCTAGGGGAAGGAGGGGCACACCTCATCAACAAAGGTAGCTGCATAATCAACGTTTGTATACATGAGCCTGAATTGTACCCCACATCTTTATAATAATAAAAAATATATATAATAAAAAATAAGGCTTATTCTTTTCTTAATTTAGTGATTTTAACATTCTAAGGTACTTAAAAGTCATTATAAAATTTAGAATGGTGTTTTTATTAGGGTAGTGTGGTAGAAACTCTTTTGCACCAAGGGTCCCTAGACTACATAAGTATCCACAGCTCCAGGCCTAGAAATCATTATGAAATGAAGTTTCACTTAGGGAAGACTTGTCTGAGTTTTAAAGGGTACTTTGGAGTCTATCTTTTTTGGGAGTTCATACAACATCTTGGAAGATAATCCAGTATATCTCTGTGATCAGTGCTTTTAATCAGATTTCCTTACTTTTTAGATTTGTTAACTTTATCTGATTATCAGGGAACTCTATGAGTCATACTTCAAACTCCCAATAATATCAGGCAGTTATATATTGAGCCTAGCTTGATCAGGGAATTGCGCTGTGCGATTCCTTCTGATGTGAGCAAACAATACCCCGTGTCCTGGCTCAAACTGCCCCATATTTCCATGTTGCCATGGACATGGACTGCCTTGTTATTTCAATACTACATGCCTTGCCAGGGCTCAGTAATGGTTCCTTTATTTTTTTTGTTTCTTTTTTTGATATTTTTCTCCTATCTCCTTCTCCCCCTCCTTCTCCTCCTCCTCCTCTTCCTGTCCTCTCCCCCCTCCTCCTCTCACTCTGTCGTCACTCAGGTTGGAGTGCAATGGCATGATCACGGCTCACCCACAGCCTCCGTATTTTGGGCTCAGATGATCCCTCTTCCTTAGCCTGTCTAGTAGCTGGGACTACAGGTGCACACCACCATGCCTGACTAACTTTTTTATTTTATTTTATTTTATTTTTAGAGACAAGGTTTCATCATGTTGCCCAGGCTGGACTTGAAGTCCTGGGCTGAAGCAATCCTCCCACCTCAACCTCCCAAAGTTTTGTTATTACATGCATGAACCACCACACCTGGCCTCTCCTTTCTCTTCTTAAAAAAAAAACAAAAAACTATCACTTTTGTGAACTATGTATTTTTAATTCTCTAAGCCCGTTGGCAAATTGAAATACAGACATAAAATTTGCCTCTTCTGGAAACTTTCCTTGATCCACTAGCTTCATATATCCTTCTTCGCTCTCTGTGTATCTACATTGCCCTTTTCCTAGGTGTGATTAAGTATTTATGCAACTACTTATTTAATGTACATGTTCTCTACTGTATTGTGTACTCTAAGAAGGAAGGGCCACCATATACTGTTATACACCCATTCCCTAACACAATGTCTAGTACATGTAGGAGCACCTTAATCATTACCGTGAATTAATAGACAGAATCTCAGCTAGATTTTCTATACAGTAGATACTTGATAAATGTTCATTGACTAATACCTCAATTCAGTATGTA
The DNA here is from genome assembly GCA_963574415.1 of Tarsius wallacei. Classification (NCBI taxonomy): domain Eukaryota; kingdom Metazoa; phylum Chordata; class Mammalia; order Primates; family Tarsiidae; genus Tarsius; species Tarsius wallacei. The sequence goes on along the minus strand of CAUYQG010054106.1, from coordinate 39,830 downwards.
AGACCTTTTTTCAAAGAGGATTTTGAGGAATAATGGAGGGAATGTCAGTCACAGTGACAGTTCAGTAGAGACATAATGCCTGCTCAGCATTCATATGAAGCTGTTCCTAGTTTCCAATAACAATACAGCCCCTTCCTCCCAAATGTGGTATCAGATCCGTGAGCACTTACAGGACTTTATTCCAGACCACGTTCATTTCCCCTCACATTTATACATTTGCTAACCCAGTGTAGTCATGGCTAGATGTTATAGGAAATTAAAAGGATAAAATTAATCTCCTTTTGCTGCTTAAAATTCAGAATGCTGTTGGTTAAGTTAAAGTGGAAATTATACCTGCAGATAGAAGCCAGTTTGGGTGTGGAGCAATCATGTGATGGAAATTGGACTACTGCAGATGCCTGGTGAGACAATGCTAAACATACTGCAAAATGGCTGCATCAGGTAGGAGCAGATAGGAAGCTTCTGGGGAGTCCTTTCCATGTCTCATCATCCTCCATATTGGTGCATCATCTACTCTGAGAGGCAGGAGATGGTAGCATTTAAGGTGCAGACTTTGAAACCAGATCACATGAATTCAGAGTTCATATGTATCACTTACTACTTGAGTTTTTCTGTGCCTCATTCTCTTTACCTCCAAAAGAGGGATAGTGATAGTATTCTTGTGACAATCAAATTAGTTAACACATGTAAGGTATGTAGGTTTTGCTAGAATAAGTGTTCAGTAGGTCTTCTTTTTATTATAACTAGCATAGAACATGGAACTTGACCAGTGGTGAGGGCTGACATTAAGCAAATGAAACAAGCCTGGTTTTTAAATATTCAGCATTCTGGTTAAAGAAATTGGGAGATGGGAGAGAACTCAAGTTAATCTGTATTTCTTAACTATTTGTATGAAATAATAATATTTAAAATATGTCATATTTAGTTTTAGCCTCTCTCTTGAGTAGGCAGCAGAAGTTTTGATATGCTTCCTCAGCAGATGAAGAAATTAAAGATAGGAGTGACTTGACCAAGATTAAATGGCCTGTGAGCAGTGGATCAGGGATCAGAATTCCGTTCTCCTAAAACATAATCCAGGACTTTTGTATTACTACTTGGCTATTGCTCAGCGGTTGGCCTCAGATTCAAAATTCTTGACTCTTCTGCCTTTATTCTTTTATGCATCTATTCATGCTGGTTATTTAAATGCACTTAAGAGTATCAGCTGGATAGAGCTGTTGGCTGAGATACTGTTCTGTATACTATTATTTTTTTCTGTCCATATTTAATACATAGTTACTATGCTTTAGGCAGTGGGGATATAGAAATGAACCAGACTCTGTTCTTGACCTCAAAGAGCCCAATTACAGCAGGGAATGCAGACAGAAAATGAATTAAAACAGAGTATTATGTGTGTTAATAATAAAGAAAACACATACACCAAGAGAGTACAGATTACAGGCATTAACCCAGCTTAGGGAAGGGTAGGAATGGTGACAGAGACTCTGAGCTGAGTTCACACCGAGTTGAGGAGTTAGCCAATGTTAATAGTAAATGGCTCATATGTACTGAACTTTTGATATGCCAGGCACTGTTCCAAGCCCTGTACATGTGTTAATAAATAACAGAGAAATACAGCACTATTAAAATGGTGTAATGACTTTGAATGCAAAGTTTTAAAAATGTATCTTGAATTTGTTCACTCTATCTTCAGTGCAACCATCATCTCTTTTGTAATGTCCCAGCTAGCTGTCCCTTTTACTCTTATCCCCAGGTCCAAGACGTTTCCAACAAAGCAGCCAGAACTCATTTCTTAAATAATAAAATGGACATAACTCTCCTGCTTGGAACCCTCACTGATTTCTCATCTTATTTAAAATCTCCAGATTTTCTTCATGGCCTATAAGAATATACATGATATAGCCACTTCCCAGTTCCCTTATCTTCATTTTGCTTTTATTTTCTTTTGTAATTTCTCATTTTTTTCTATTTCTCTTCTCTTCTCTCATCCCCTACTGCTGTCTTTTCACAAATCACTGTACACCATCCATAGAACAGTGATACCATGGAATGATACTATGTGATTCTTTAAAAAAATGATTTTATGGTTTGATAGGTTTGAAAAATATGGAGTCAAAGGAGGATAGACTTTTTTTCTTACTTTGCAGAGCCTTACATGTGCTAAGGATACATTGTAAGTCTTGCATTATTCTCTAACCATCCATATTATCTAAATATGTTTTTCAAGATTCTTCTTACATGAATACATGCTTTGGGATCTTCACCCTAAAAGAAAACCATAGAAAAGAGATCAATCTTAAATTGGGTTCAGAAGGTCACCACATTTATGAATTTGTGAGTCTTATATTTGGAAAAAAATATGGTGGAGTGGAGTTAAGAAAAGTTCATGAAATTCTGAGAGATACAGTGGAGCCTCTTTTACCTTCTGTATTCAACAACTAGGTTTTCTATCACATTATCAAATTAGATTCCAAGAGCTGAAATTGAATCACTCTTTTGAGTTAAATAATTCCAATAAGTATTTATTGAGGATCTACTAGGATGAGCCTATGATTGGAAAGCTTCCTTGGCGGAAAACTCCACTGAGATGAGGAAATTGTTAAAGTTTTCTTTCCTGTTTTCCAATCAGATGGGGTGGTACTGTATTGATATGAACTTGGGTGGTCCCTAACACATTCCCATGAATCAGAAATTATATTTGCCAAATGTTAATCTGTTGTAAAATTAATAACTGTGTGTGTGTGTGTGTGTGTGTGTGTGTGTGTGTGTGTGTGTGAGATCAGGATCATTTCATGGGTTTTATCTGTTTATAAAAGAGGGGAAAAGGACATTTTAAAGCCCTATAAAGCCCAAGATCATAAAATGAATGAAAGTTATATGGATTAAGTCAATGTATCCAGCTCCATATTAAATAGTTAAAAAAGACTGACAGAAAATTTTCAACAGACTACTATGGTTTAATTGCAGTGCAGTTTTGTTGTGTTTTTGTGTTTTGCTTTTCTCCTTTAAACTTTCTGCAATTGTGTATGCTAAAATTTTAGGGTATGAGTAGTAGCTTGGCTATTCTCGAATAATTTCTTAGCAATGAAAGCCTCTTTTTAGGAGACCTACCCCCTTCCTTTTCTATTGTTTTTTTTTTTTTTTGCTACCAAACACATTGCTGAGAGATAAAACAATAAATATGAATAAAAAGAGACAACCTTTAAAAAAAAGATCCAAAGAAAATGGATTCTTAGAATAGTTCTATTACTATTGGTAAGGAAATAGCTATAACCTACACCATGAAACATGGATAAACTTGGTGTACATGAAAAATTTGATGATTAGAGGCTTAAGGGCTACAGCCTCTTAAAAGAGGGTACTAGCACAAAGTATAAGTACTTTTGGTTTTTAGGATACATGAAATAACTAAAGGAAGGTATAGATTAGATTGACCACAGAATATGAGGAAATTTGGTTGAGTCCATGCTGCCTAACTGTATATGCAAGGGATAGGATAAACCACATTCTCCCTAATTGCCCATGGGAATTCAGAATTCAGCATTAGGCTCATACAAGAAAGAGGTCAACCTTTTTCTTCATGTTGCTACCGTGACCTTACCATGAACTCAAAAATGTTTGTTCAGGAAGATCCCATTCTGTTTGTGACTTGTGAACTCTCTACAATTTGGACATTCAAACAGACATCTTGGTCATTTGGTTTCTCTCCCATGAACAGACAAATAGATTTTTTAAAAATTCAGAGGAAGAAAGTGCCATACTTATTTGTGTTTGCTCAATCTATTACTCTACAAATGGAGGGTGTAACTGGTCCCAAGCAAGGATATCGTTTGCCAGGAACAAATAGAACCCCATAAAAGTGATTTGCAAAAAAAGTAATGTGTTAGTCCTGGGAGACAATCTTTTCAGTTGCCAGATAAATTCGTGGGGAAGGGTTATAAGAAAGTCACTTAAAGCCTCTGGTCTTCATCTGTGAAATGATGTCTTCTACTTCTTCCACTACATATCTATGGGGTACAAATTAGAAAATGCAAGCAGAACTGGATTTCAACCATATCAAGAGTTTTTAAATACTGGTGTCTCAGGCAGGGTCCTCCCAGAAAAACAGAATCAAATGCAAATAGTATCTTGAGAAGATCCCAGAAAGCTCTGGGAGGAGAATAGACATGTGCAACCTGCATAGTGAAGAGGCTGGTGAAGCCTCCTTTCCACCTATCATGGGCTAAGGCTACACCCAGAGGTGTCAATGCTCTAAAACTTTTGACTTGAGCTGCATATTGGCCAGTTAAATCAGAGATCCCTCAGGTAGAGAGAAACAGGTGCTTACAGTAAGAAGTTCTAAGGGTGCTCAGAATGGTGAGAACCATGGGGATATGGAAAGGATATCCTTAGTATCTGCTATAATTGGTTAACATCACAAAACAGAAGTTGATTTAGAAACAAGATTTAAATCTCGCCCTAGGCTGTGTCTACAGCTGGGCCCTTTATAGACTATTATAACAGTATAAAGATTGAATTCATATCTTGATTAATTTAGAGGATTATTTTATGATGGGTAAATAATTATGTTATGCCTCTCTATATAAACACATGCACGCTTTATCTTTTAAGGACTTACTCTGGGTTATGTTAATTGAGAGATGAATTAAGAGTAATGCTAAATTATTTGACTTTTATTTGAGGTAATTATTAATAATTTACAAAAATAAAAATCCACTGTCTGTTGATGACATTCATTATTATTTATACAGTTTGGTGTTATATAAAAGTATCTTATAAGTACATCATCCTAAAGTGTTTAGCATTTCTTGGTATGGTTTTATATAGTAAACATGTTTAAGGTAAGTGTTTTTATTAAGATTAATGATATGTTATTGATACAATGTTATGTTGATCACTGTGTTTTAAATTACAGTACATGTGACTTCAACAGGTTTTTGTATTTATTGGTATTGTTGGGGCCATGGAGACATTTAACTCTTTAAGCAACTGGCCAACATTTAGTAAAGCTCAATCCACTTTGATAAAATATACAGAGAGCTTTTTATCTTTAAAACTATCTATAAATATGATCATTTTTATGTGTCAGCATGAACTTAACTGAAAAATCTATGGGGTCATTAATTTGAGGAACCATATTAGTAAGGATATAGACAACTTTGGTAAGAATGTCTCAACATAACAACTTAGACCAGATGCCAGTGACCTTTTCTTGCATATTCCAGGTTGAATGTAAGCAGTGCAGGGCTGTTTGTTAGGAGTCAGCTCTTCCACCTTGTTGCTCCTCTGTTCCATAGGCCGTTACCCTCATTTGTATGGTTTGAAATGGCTCATCACCTTTTTTCTTTATTTTGTACAGCCAGAGAAAAGGAAGAAAGAAAAGAGTAGAGTACGCATCTTCCTTTTAATGGAATAAGCCAGAATTTGTACATATCACTTGCACTCTCCAACTAATGTTGCAGAATTTAGTTATATATAGCTAGAAGGAAAGTTGGGGAATTGTGTTAGTAAGTTCAGACAGCTATAAAAAAGCACACAGACACAGTTCTGGTGTCTGGAAATTCAAGATCAGGGTGTCAGCATCATCAGGTTCTGGTGAAGGCTTTCTTCTTCCGAGGTGCAAAGTTGTCAACTTTTTGCTGTATCCTCACATGGTAAGTGAGGGTAATCTCTGGAGTCCCTTTAATTAGGGCACTAATCCCCTTCATTAATCTGTCCTCATTACCTCATTGTTTCCTAAAGGCCTCACCTCCTAATACTATCACACTGGGTGTTAAGATTTCAGCACATTAATTTTGGAAGAACACGTACATTCAGTCCATTGCAGAAATATAATCCTTTTTTCCCGAGTGGCAAGAGTTTGGCAAAAAATAAGAGATTTTATTATGATGAGAAAACTGACAACTAGCATTTTCTGTCAGGGCCTTCCTTAAGGGTCAGACACATATCCATGTTCATCTTTTTCTTGTGTACATATAACATACTCATTCCCCAACAGAGGGGAAATTCAATATGTTATTTTTTCCCATTTAAAATCCTGATTTCCGAGTGCTGTTCAGTCCTCTCTGCTATGTCCAGGGTGACTCCAGGGGACAAAATAGCTCATAAATTAAAAGACAAATTATCTGCATCCAACACACACCAAATAATAGTGAATGGTAAAGATGAACTGAATAATTGCAAGAAAAGGGAAGACTGGAGTTTGCATAGCAAGCACTGATCTGCAACTGTTGTCCTGTCTTGCTGCCAGAAATAGAGCAAACTTCCTGCCTTCCCTTCATGTTTTGCCTCACTGGCTGCTCCTGGTTTTGCTCTCTCTGATGGACTCTTATCATCTTTTCTAGTCGCTGACTTTATGCCCTGAGAAGGTCTTTGTTGCTAATCCTTGCTTCCTGGACACATGTGAAGTAGACATAGAGAGGATTCTGTTTTCAGGGCTGCCCAATTCTCACAGTTTATAGTCTGCTAGGACAAGTTGGAGGCCTGGGAATTGCTTTAGGCATTACAATTTCCATCAAAACCAAACTGACTTCCAGACTTTTGCTTCCAGACCAGTATCATGTGTAAGAAAGCAGTGCCAATTATAGTTTCTAGATATCAGTGTTACACCTGAAATTACTGATATTTTATTTATTTGTCTCTGACTTTACCTAGCTCTCTTCTCCTTCTACTTTATAGTGATGACTTTGGGGTGATTAAAAAAATAGCTTGGGTCTAAAGGCAATATTCTTTATCTCACTTTGGTTGCTGGGCTGGTTCTCATCATGTGTTAGAGAACCCTTAGCAGGAGGTGCTGGAGAAAAACTTTACAATGTAGTCAGAACTTCTCAGACTGCTTCTTCAATAGCCCTTATATTTTCTTATTTGTGAGTGTAGAAATAATTAGTTTTTTTTAACCCTATGGGACTTCACATTACTGAACTCTCAGTCAACTTAGATTGCTGATTCAAGCCACAGTAAAATGAGTCTCACTCAGCAGGACGGTGTTCTCTGCAATATCTGCTTATAGACTGGCTAGATCCAGTCCAAGTTTACCTCTTTCTTGTAACACTTTGCTGGAGTGGCAGGATATAGTCAATGCATATCTAGATTCTTCATTTTCCTAATTGTTTTATTTAAAATAATACGATGTGTTAACATGTGGTGGATACATCGTGGCATTACAAGCGACCAATTTTCCAAATGTTTTGCCATGGACACACAATGGTCTCTAGCTTTTTATCTTGTGTTACTTGTGTTATAACTGTTCTCCAACTGACTGCTAACCCGATGCTCACTTTGGTGGAACTTTCCCACTTTTGGAACAAAATACAGAAGTTATGCTAGAGACTCAGTTCCTATAGCAGAGAGCAGAAATAATGGTAGTTTAATTAAGAAAGATCTCGTTTGAATAGCCTAGGGCTGTGTTATTTTGCTCCGCTATCCCTAAAGTAGTACCTCTTGCCAGCACCAGGTAAGATGACTCGCTCCAACATTTGCATTCCAGTGGGTGAGCTGGGGGACGCAGGAAGTGAAGGGTAGCCCCAGAAGATGAGCACTTCATTTTTTCTTGCCGACATTAGCCACACTTTGTCAAATGACCACACCTAGCTGCAAGAAAGGTTACAAATTGTCTTTATTCTGTGTTTCACTTATCTACTGCTATGTGACAAATGACTATAAGACAATGTGCTAAAATAAGAATGACTCATTTGCTCATGTTTTCATGAGTCAACTGAGCATTTTTAAACCCCATATGATACTGACATGGTCAAAGTACATTTTTACCTGTTAGTTGGGCTGGGCTAGAAGGGCCAAAAGGCCTCTCATCTGGTGGAGGCCTTGGTGCTGTTAGCTAGGGTGCCTGGGTTCTCATTCATGAAGCCTCTCTCTCCATGTAGCATTCGTTTTTCAGTGCCTCTCCATGAAGCCTCTCTCCCCAAAATAGCCTTCTTACAGAGTGGCAGCTGGGTTCCAAAGAGTGAAGGGGTGGCTTCCAGGCCTTTGAGGGGCTCAGCCTAGAACTGGCATCATGTCACCTCTTCCATATATTTTGATCAGAGCAAGTCACAAGTCCAGCCAAGATTTGGGAAGAGGAAAACAGACTTCACTTCTTAATGGGAAGAGTGACATGGAAATACATGGAGGTGAGGAATGGTAAGGAACTATATTTGAAGGCTACCTGCCATATTCTGAGTGACTCGCATGAGATACGATCCTGAAAGAGAAAAGAAGAATAATAGTTAGGGGAAACTGAGCAGTGTCTGCCAGAAAGCTCTTTCACTCTAAGTGATTGTCCCTAAAACACTTCTGCATATTCAGAATGGTAAATTATTAAAATAGGTTCTATATTTTACATATATAAATACAGAGTTGAAAATTGATGAAAATTAGCATCATTGTTTTCTAGCTAATCTGAAAGATATTTTTGACTTTGCATTTTTATAGGAATCAATTTCTGGCAGAAGATATCACTGACTACTCCTTTCTTTAAACCTGTTTCTATATTTCCCATATTAAAATGCCTCTTCCAATATAATTTTACTTTTTGTTATTTTTAATTGTGTTATTGAAAGGATCTCTTTGGCATACAAGTCTACTTTTCATTCATAGATTGATGGACTTTTGAGATCGGGATAGAGTTTAAATTTATTTCAATACATAAAATACTACTACTACAACAACGGTTGTAATGAACATTTGTTAAGAACTCATGCTGATCTATGGTTATCTCATTTAATTCTTACCAAAACTCTTATGAATTTATTACTATTCTTATCTTCATATTAGAGCTGAAGGAAGGCAGACCCCTGAAGATTAAAAAACCTGCCCAAGATTACACAGCTAGTACGTACCACAGATGGGAATTGAACTCTGGCAACTGATGAGAGTCCATGTTCTTAACTCCATGCTTTTGAACCCTTTCTCTTAGTCTAAACCTTTTGCTGAGAGAACCCTTTCTATAACCCATTTTGCCATCCAATCTGTACATTAATACCTGGTGAGGAATCCACTATTTCCTTTTCATAATGAACTTCATTTCTGAGTTTCATGATAGAAAAGAAACCAACTCTGTCTCCCTACAGTCCTGCAGTAGTTTTAGCCAAACTATAGAGAAAATGTCTTGCCTGCATTTTATATGACAGACATCCAAATATTTGATGACAATTTTCACTCTAGGGTCTTATGTTCTTTCATCCCGTGCTCAAGCCATCTCCTTTCTAATTCTATCAGCAGATTTTTATGTGACAGTCATCTCACTCTTATAATCATTCTTTGCACAGCAGAATTCAGCACAGTGTTACCACTCCAGAAAAAGATGCTGTTGTATTATTATTATTTTTAGTCAGCTATATTATACATTTCTCTAGGTAAAAGGCATGTGTAGAGAAGTCAAGAATGTGCTCAGCTATTTCAGGACACTGTTGCTAGGAGAGTTTGTTTGTTGTGAAGGTAAAGTTCACTTACAGTTCTTCATGTAAGTCAAAACTGGGGGCAGATCTGCCTAATTTCTGCATGATGTCCGGGAAGGCTATTGCCCTGAATATGGCCTATTTCTAAACAAGAATTTTAAAAATTATTTTTATTTTTATTGGAAAGCTGATAACTAGCACTTTTGCATTCAACATCCAATTGATTCTAAGACTCCCCACCACTTAAACTTTTAGAGATATTTTATTGTCTGGCGATTAAATTTTGATGAGTTTGTGTTCTTTACAGTCTGTTCTCATTCATTGTCTTAATTATACTTCTTTGTGTTCAAGTGTGTCCATTTTTAATAAAAACAAAGGCTTGGTTTCAAAAATTATTATCAACCTCAAACATTGTCTAATAAACTATGGAGTAAAACAACATTTGCCATTTATGGAAAAGACATGATTTAGCAATAGTATTAAGTTAAAGACAGAAACATATTTTTAAAATGTGCATAGAATGTGACAGTTGCTTAATACTTTCTTTCCATTTGGAACATTTTTCTGGAGACAACAGGAAAGACCGGCCAGAAGGAACTTAAAGTGATTTCTGTGGCCCTCTAGGTGGCTTGTGTTATGGGGTTTACCTATCCTTCTTTGCCAGGGAGATTCTGTATACAGAAATCAGAATTAAATGGGAGAAATGAAGCACTCATTAAATTTGCTTTACAGAGAGCACCATAAAAAGGTGGTGACATATCCCATTCTGTACTGATATGATGGTGACATAGATGATCTCTTCTGATCATGTTGCACTTGCTATTTGGGTACATTTTCCAACTATATTGTATAAAATATAGTATATTATTAAATTATTATTATTATACATTTTTGAGCTATATTATGTAAGGAGATGTAAATTTTAAATACCTCCAAACTTCTGGTTCTAACAGGTCAATTTCTCAAGTTCTGGTTTTGTTAGTTCTTGACTTCCAAATTACCTTCTCTTTCATTAATTCTTTATTTTGAATAGGCAAGATGTCAAGACTCTGACTTAAAAGAAAAAATGGACTCAGAGTTGTAGCATCATGCCTGTTTCCCCCTTCCCCACCCCTCCTGCCACAATGGTATTGTGGCTTGTTTTTCCTTCTCCAACTTCAGTGGGCATTTGTATAGTCCTGACCACCCTTCTTGGCTTTTCCATCACTGTTAGAAAGCACTAAACACCATATCTCTAGATTGGAAAATGCATGCCTCCTTGAGGTGGGCCTATCTCCCCATGAGTAGAATACTCGTATCATTTTCAAAGTGCCTATGTAGATGGCTTTTATGGCAAGTCCTTATTAAATCTCCTGGTGCAAGAATAGAATAAGAACCAATGAATGTGGAATGAAAAACCACCACAAGCTTCTTAGAGTAGAAAATAAGGTATAAAAAAAAGTCAAATAAGCAGTAACAAAAAATAAGTGCAACAGCATATGATCTGCCAACAGTAATTTTCCTACCTGTGCTCATAGAGAAGGGAAGCTGCGTTATCCTGACATATTCATTACATACCCCAGGGCTTTGATCATGTGTTCACAAATGGCTCATGGTATAAGTATGAGGAAGAACAGAGTACAAACTCGCTTAGTGTCTGGGAATTCTGTGGGCGAGTTCTTGCTTTCCTTTCTGTAGCTTGCAACCTCGGGTGACAGTCACATAACTGGTCTCGGATCCACCATTTGTAAAATAAGGATATTGACTTCATAATCTTTCCTCACCATGTTGATTTAGAAGGAATAATAGTGAGAGGTCAAGTACTTGGCAGAGCTCTAACCTCCTCAATTCAGGTGTTTCTCCTAGACACCAGATGTTGTCATATTTTCCTGCCCTAATGGATGCTGGGCTCACTCCTGCTCCTGTTAACTGCTTTAAGTCTCTTACATTTACTTGATCTACCCAGGGCTTCCACATTTTAACTTATTAATCTGGTAAACACTTTAAAAAGTATGTTAAAGGCCAGAACAAATGGTGCTTCTTCTTAACATGGGAGACTCTTGGGGCTGTTATAAGGAGAGGAAAAAAAGCAGGTAGCTACTCACTAACTCCACATATAGATTAAATCTTGACACTCATACTCAATATCTGAAACCATTACCATAATTTGTTTCAAAAATTAGACTCTTAATACTCTTTCCTTCTGAGTATCTAACTTATTCACTATTGTTAAAACCTAAGATAGATTTGACAGCATTGATTGCTAATTATTTTACTTTCATCACTTTGAGCTCTAATACATTGTTTCTAAATTTTGTTTTCTAAAACATTGTTTCTAAGTACCAGGCAGTTGGTAAGATTTCCCCAAAAAGTCCACATTCCCCAGACTCTTAATAGCTCTCCTTTTCAAGACAAGTCCTGGGAAAAAAAAGTACTATTTCAAGATTTCCATCTAATCTTGAAACTGTTTTTATTTAAACATTTTTTTAGGGGGTGGGAGAAGAGAGGGTTGTCACACAAAGTAAATGAAATAAAAACACTCCAGGGCATAACTAGTAACTTGATGAGAACAGGATTGGTTCTCAAAAGCATCCCCGTACCAAGGTGGTTTAGACTGAACTGAAGAATGTTTTCTGTCTTCACTTATGGACAAAAGACAGGAAATGTGGGCATTACATGGCATGGCTTGGGTGGGGGATATGGCGGGTGGTGGGACCCTGTGGATTTCACGTAAAATTGACTTCATATAGATACATGGTCTTGCTGGGGAGCCAGGACAGAAATCTGCCCTGTGTTTACAGCACTAAGTGACAGTGTTCATGGGCTGCCCAGTATATTTTAGGGATATTTGGCACAACTCATGTTTTTATTAGTTTTGGGAAGAAACTGGCTTTCACTTTGTTATCTTTCCAATGCCAAGTTTGAACTGAAAATGAATATTACATCAGCTTGTTTCTTGGTCCTTGGGAAAATTCCAGCCTGTATGGACAAATTGCACCTCAGTGCCAAGGGAAGAAGAGACAGATGATGTCTGTTAAAAAGTGTGGTATCAAGTTTTACACATTTTGTTTGGAATACTGTGTTGTCTCTATCTCAATACAGGACAAACACACACACATTTAGATTTTAAGTTAAAATCTAATGAGGATACATGGGAATAAAAAAGAGAGATTTGTGTAAGCATATTATTGTAGTCTTTGGCAAGATTTAATTATTTTGTGACAATCAGCCAATTAGTCATGATTGTATTGATTGAGGAAGTCTCACAAGGAAAGCACTAAAACAGTGACTGAAAAGTGGATTTGTTTGCATCATTTATGACACCAATTTCCATGACTGCGCATTAATTCTGTATTCCATATTCATTTAAGTAAAATATAAAGAAATTTTATTTAATTGGCCCGGAGATCACAAAACACTAGAGAAGGTCACATTCTCGATAGCCTAAGAAAACAAAGGACACTAGGTTAAGATATTCTGTGACATGATTATCATTGTTTTGTTATTTCACAGTGTGAGCAATTTTGGAATTTTGGTTTGAGAACCAACCCTGCAACAAAAGATTCTAGTGGGTTGGGTTTTTTAATTTAAAAAAATCTTCTTATGTATGCTTTTCCAGGTTAATATATACTGGAAGTTAATATATACTGACTCGGTTAACTACTGAAATCAAGAATCCTTTAAACCAAGAGAAAAGAGAAAATTTTTTTTAAAGTTGGATTTTCACTCTGTTGCCCCAGCTGGGGTGCAGTGGCAAGCTCACGGCCACCCCAGCTTTGGCTCAGGTGATCCTTCTGCCTCAGCCTTCCAAGTAGCTGGAACTACAGGCACATGCTACCATGCCTGGCTAATTTTTTGATTTACTGTACAGATGAGGTCTTGTCAAGTTGCCCAGGCTGTTCTCAAACATGTGGGCTCAGGCAACCCCCTCACCTCGGCCTCCCAAAATGCTGGGATTATAGACTTGAGCCACCGCGCCCAGCCTATTTTTAAAAAACAATAAATTACTGAGCTCTGGGGTGTGTTTGGATCATTTTAGTGTCATGATTTTTTGTTGTGGTGATATTTGCTGGCTTTTCTCTATGGTTTTATCACAGACCTTGTCTGTATTTTAATGTCATTCAGCTTATGACATTTTGCCTCTTGTACCAGGAGTTCACTGTGCATGTAGGAGAAACTTTCTCACAAGTCATGCATATGTAAAATGCCAGCCATAGGATTTGACTCCTTCTACATTTGCTGTACTTACATACTGTTGATTATAGTGTTGGTCAAGGGCATAGCATAGGCAATAGAAACTTGGCTTCTTGGGATTCTGCTTGGGAGGAGTTTTGTAGCAGAAAAAATAGGAGGAAAAACAGTGCATGTCACACTTGCCCAAGGTAATTATTATTTATTTGTGAATGTCATAAAAAGTCAAATATTTGTTCCAGGGTTGAAAAAAAGTTGAGAGTGGACTGAGGAGGTCAGCTACCTTCGGTCCCTGAGGTAAGGTCACTGAATCCCAGTTGAGATACATCCCAAGCTGACTCGGTCGACTTCCCTGGGCTTGACTTATGTGGATATAGCTTCAGGAATCTGAGATTGTCTAAAGAGTTAGTTGTGGGTTTGCTGTTTTGTTTTTTAAAGTAATTCCAGACCAGATGGTTAGTCATACATTTATTCACTCATTTAATAACTATTTATTCAGTATCTATGTGTGCCAGCTCTGTGCTAGACTATTGATATATAATAGTGCATGATCTTCCTTGTCTTCAAAAAGCACATAATCTAGTGCTGAATATAGAACACTATACTTACAACTGTAATACAGTTTGCTACAGAGCTAGTACACAGTAGGTAGTGGATAACTGGGTGCACCTGATCTGTTTGAGGATATTAAGGAAAATTACCCAGGAAAAATGATAGTTAAGATGAGACAGATAGTAGTAACTAACAAGCAATAGACATGAAATTAAAGGGAGAAAGCACTGACTATTTTAGGCAGATGGCTTAGTTTTGCAAAAACCTAGAGATGGTAGTTAAGATTTAAAATCTTCTGTGCTGTCCTGGTTAAGTCCAATAACAAACATATACTTCCTGTCCAGTGTCCGTTATTGCTTGGGTCAGAATGAACTCTTATTAAATACCCATTCTTACTATATAGTGTTGCCTTTCGTTATCATAGCCACCAGGCTTTTCTCTGAAGGTAAATGGGTTTCATTAGGACCAGATGTAATTGTAATGTGGGGAGTCTGTAAAACAGTCGAAGGATTATTTGGATTAAAGACCTCTAAGTATTAAAGGGAAAAATATTATCATTACTTTAATAATACTTTCCCAAGTTGCAAACGAATAACTGGCTCCAACAATCACATCATTGTAATTGTTCACACATTTCAAGCAGGCATTTAACAACCCCACAAAGAAACTTCAACAGCTAAGCTCCTCTGATTTGATTGCTAGAGAGACTCAAAAGTTTTTGTTTTAATGCCAAAAAATCGAATCACTAGAGCAAAATTTAGACAGGAAGGCTGAACTTGAACAAAAGTTCAATGGTTTTATAAAATACACTATTATTGAATCTCAACAAAATTAAGACTTCATTAGTTGTAATGTGTACCATTACTTTATGTAACACTAAAAAAGAAATAAAACACTGCAATTTAAGCTACAACATGCTATCTGTTGTAAGACACCCTCCGGTTTAATTTCAGAGTGATTAAAATGTAAAATAATGTGTATCTTAGAACCTGTGAATGATGGTTAGCAAAAATGGTAATTATTTCTATGATGAGTGTGATTTTTTTTCTATATAATAAAAACAATCAAAAAGAAAAACAGAAAATTAGGTCAGGCATTTCAAAGTTTTGTGTTTCAGATTGTAAATGTTGGAAGGGACATGATAAAAAATAAAACATTAAATCTTAAAATGGACATTCCAGTCCCTTGAATAATATAAAAATACTATTACTTAAGGGAGATTTGCTACACACTAAATCTGTGTAGAACAGTATGGGTTGGAAAATATGATACAAATACTGTCAACTTCCTCTTAGCTCCACCAAATAGGATCATACTGCGTAATTAAATTCTCCTTGGTCTTCTTCACTTTTTGAAAGAATTTTGTGCTCCATGGTTACAAATGCATGAACATAAAACTAACAGAGAAGAGTGACTGTAGGAAAGGAAATAGTGAGACAGTTTGGGAAAATGGTAAAAGAATATTCAAAAGACAGAAAGTATGGATAACTTATATCTGTTATTGACCTATAGAGCATTAGATAAAGATGAGTTGAGTAATTGCACAAGTCTAATACACATCCCCTGCCTTTTAAAACTTCCACTAAATCTTCCTTTAATACCACTGCAAGAATAAAGGTAGTAAAGGACTCCTGGAAGATAATATTGTAACCCTAAATGATATAGACAAGATTTTATTTATTCCTAAACCACTGTTATCTTTCACTTCTCCTTAATAATCTGACACTACTTTTAGAGAATCCAGCCACATGCTCTTCTACTGTTGCAATAGAAATATAAATTTCGCTTTTGTTGTGATATGACAACTTTATATTTATTTTAAGTTGGCATCACACTCTGTCACGCAGACTGGAGTGCAGTGGCATGATCATGGCTCACCACTGCCTCAGCCTCCTGGGCTCAGGCAACCCATCTGCCTCAGTCTCTCGAGTACCTGGGACTACAGGTGTGCACCATTACACCAGGGTAATTTTTAATTGTTTTGTAGAGACAAAGTCTTGCTATGTTGCCCAGGCAGATCTCAAACACCTAGACTCAAGTAGTCCTCTCCCCTTGTTCTCCAAAAGTGCTGGGATTACAGGTATGAGTTACTGCACTCAGCCTATAATACAATTTTAGTGTTATAAATGAGGTTGTTCTCATGAGACAAAAGGTAAATATTTCTAATATGAAAGGAGTTTCTATTGTTCACAAGGAAAAGGCTACCTAGTACCAAAATGCACACAGACAACAGTCAGTTCACAGATGAAGAAATACAAATTTCTAATAGACATATGAAAATACGCTTATTATTACTAGTGATCATCAAAGTATATTGTATACCTAAAATATAAGCAATAAGATTTCATTCTCTGCCCATAATAATAGCAAAAAGTTGAAATGATTGTATTCAATGTTGGCGTGTGGGTATGTGTAGACATTGGCATAACTTTTTTGCAAGGCAACTTAATTTTGGAACTTAAAAGTTCATATTGATCAGAAAATTAACTTTAGGAATCTGCTTGCAGATAAACTCACATGAGTTTACGTGCCTTTACGTATGAGAATAATTGTTGGAGCAATTTTTATGAGCATTAAAAATGAAGGGTTTGTAATGTATACATTTGTTTAAATGCATTTTTATTGAAATATGCAACATAAACGAGTACAAATCATAAGTGTACTGCTTGACAAATATCACAAAATGAATATATCTGTTTAATATTTCCTAGATTAAGAAATGGAACAGTGTCAGGAGCTCAAGTGACCACTGTGTACCCCAGCCCGTCACTCCTGTTCTCTTTTCTTCAGAAGCAGCCACTACCCTGGTTTCTAACATTACAAATTAGTGTTGTCTGCTTTTGAACATGACATGGAATCATACAGTATGTGCTCTTTTCTGCTTAGATCACTTTATTCTAGATTCTGCTTGTGAGATTATTTAATGGTGGTATGTGTGGCAATAACTTGTTGGCTTTTGTTCCAATGTAGTTTTTCACTGAATTGATATTTCAGTTTATTTACACATGTAATTGTAGAAACATTTAGATTATGTGGTGGCCATGAGAGTGTACCCTAAAGACCTCTGACTACAAGTGGCAAAACTGACCCAGGGCACCAGTGACTTTGCACTGAAATTGATCATCATATTTGTGCCAAGGCTACGCTCCTTTGGTATGCTCCCAGTCAATGACTAAGTGTGGCAGAAATATGAAGTCAGACCTACTTCTAGGAGATAAGGCACGTCCCTTATGTCCAACTTTGGGCTCAAAGATTCCTCAATGGCCTTGCTGAACATTTCTTAGATTGCACAGTGGTCTAGGGTGCTTCCAACTAAACTTGCTTTCCTATTTCACTCAGGGTCACAAGTGCATAGTGATCTCACTGTCACCAACATCACTGAGAGGGACAGCAGCATCACTAAGAATATTGGTGGTAACCTTGTTTGCAGATCAGGGATGACAGTAGGCGAGGCAGCCACATGGCTGAGCTTGTTAATATCCATGGGGATGACGTAGCCTCCAAGTAATAGAGACCAGGTGATAGTTCTTAGCCACCAGAATCCAGAAGGCTGAAATTACTTTACTGATCAGCAAGATCAGAGGGATGAACAAAAGGACTTTACTCACAAAGGTTTGTGGAGATGATTAACAGAGCATGGTGTCTGTAGGAACATGAATGCTGCTTAACATTTATAATTAAAATAGCAAGAAGAATGGAGAAGTGTGGAGCTGATTAAAAAAAAGTCAGGATCCCTTTCTTGTTTTCAAGGTTAAGTCAATTTTCATATCCAGAACCCACCCACTGAAGAAGGAAGAGCCCTGCAACACTGTGACAAATATATATTGTGACAATTCCCACAGTCCTTCCCTAAAGGAGCCCACAGACGTTTTACTCAAGTGATTGGGTATTGACAAAAGGAAAACACTCAGACCTTTCAAAGACTATTGGACATGGTGTCTCAGTTGACCTTCATAGCTGTGACCCAAAGCACCATCACAGCCTTCTGTTTGAGTGAGACCTACACCACCCGTAATCAATGGAGTACTGGCTAATTTCTGGCTCATAGTGCACCCGCTGGGTCTGTGGTCCCATCTAGTGATCTTTTTGTCTAGTCGCTGCGGTCTTAATTAAAATGGATAAGATTGCCAGTTTAACCCTATGTTGGATCCCTAGTCTTTGGAGTAAGAGCTGCCAGAGTGATCATGTTTTAAACAGCTTCTTCAGCCTGGGCAAAATGTTGAGCAACAAACAATATTGCATTCTAAGGGATGGCACAGAAATGTGAGACCATCAAATACCTAAGGGAGACAGGCGGTAGCCCCTATCATAAATTCCTTTGATTCACAATCTGGCTCTTGCTGAAACTGGAAAGATCCAACACAATGACTGTAGACAATTTCATAATTAATCAAGTAATAGCCCTGATTTCATCTGCTCTTTTGAGTGTGGTATCATTGCTAGAGCAGATTAATAAGGTCTCAGGTACAAGGTATACAATCATTGATTTAGCAAGGGCGTTCTCTTACATTGCGATTATACCAGAGAACAGAAACAGTCTACTTCAAATGAACAGTGCTCATTTACAGTTATCCCCAAGGAATATGTTAGCACTCTTGTTCTCTGTCACAACCTAGTTCAAAGCATAGCAATTGAGTCCTCTCTACAGTGAAGGAGATGCAGAGGCTGCATTATCTAGAGGCAGCCAGACTTAAAGAATGCTTGAATAATCTTCTAGAGGTGCAGTTGAAATGCCAGCTTGGAAGAAATGCCCAAAAAATATGGTTGTCATTCTATAAGACTTAGTGTATTTATTAAGTTAGAGACCCCTCTATAATGCTCTGTTCCCAAAAGAAAGGCATGGGTACCCAAAGGTTGCGCAAGGTGATTTCACTTATAATCACAACTAAATGACCTGCCGAGGGTCCTTGAGCTTTTTGTCACCTCAACTCTGGGCATACTCTACACAAGGTTACTGTGCATACAGGAAGGTTGCTATCTGGTTTATGTTTTACAAAAACTGTTCTGGTCGCTGTTATGGAGTACAGACTGCAGCTGGGGACCAATTAGGAGTCTCTTGGTTGAGCCTAGGCTGAGAGATATTGGTTGGGGGCTTGCCACTTGGGGTTAGAGGTTTACACTGAAGAGAAAATTCCCTCTAGACTTAAATGTGACCTTTGTCAACAATAAAAAAAAATGACCTCTAGTATTGGTTTGATGATCCCTTAGGTCAATCTGCTAAAAATCTGGTTTATCATGTGCAAAGCTTTGAGACTACACAAATATGGGCATTTTCTAGCATCTCCATAATTCACAAATGAGTTTGTAATCCCACCAAAATGTGTAAGGCACACTGTGAAGAGGCTGTGATATCCACTAAAGGATAGTGATTTCTGAGATATCCAAGATCAGATTTGGCTCAGGACAAATTGCAGGGAGGATTTCAAAACAAAGCCCTGTAGGTCATTATCTCTGCCTCCTCTTCTTTCCTCCTAACTGTAGGTCAAGATAGTTTATGAAGCAGAGTATGATTCTGGAACATCTCAAGTTGCAAAAGAGATAAAGGGAACTCGTGTTGGCACAGTGACACCCAGAGCTACAGCAGCAGTTCTGAGGCCGCTGTGGAGTAGCCCTTGTTTCTGTGTGCCAGAAACAGGCAGCTGTACAGGAGCCCGGGCTGACCCATGTCAGACCTTCGAAGGATGCCAGATGATTGATTTACTGTGGTTTCAGAAGGGATCCAAAAGAGAGCAAAAGTTTAGAGCACAGTTGAAAACCACATCTATTTTCTCAGCTCATTTTAATTTGTTCTTCTATATGTATGTATAGATGTGTTCATCTCTCAAATTCATTACTTTAGAGCAAAAAAAATGTGCTGAACATATTTGTCAATGGTTTAGACAGCAAAGATGACCACAGAGACATCTGTATCTTTATTCAAATCACATTTTGCTTTTTACCATGTAAGCTCAGATCATTTGATTGGCTTCCTTCTGCCTCAGTTTACCCAAACATGAAGTCGATTAAGATCACAATCAAAATATGACAAATGCAGGTGCTTGTGAGGTTGGGGCACAATGAAATGTTTATATTAAATGTGTAACCTCTTCCTGGCTACAGATATAGAAGGTATGTGACACATGAGCGTTTTCTTCCTTCTTTCCTGTGGTCCTTACAGCTGGCCAGTGGGAACTGTTCTTAGTGTAGTGTATGTCTGTTGACCAGACAGAGTTGTTCCTTGAAGTTTTTGGTCTCTGACTTGTAGAATTTATTGTATATCTCGGTTTTAAAACTGAAAGGGAACTTAGGAAGTATGTATACGGTTCCCATACCTCATTTCCAAGTGAGAAAACAACAGTAGAGTGAGTGCAGGTGACTTTGCCGAAGTCCTACAGATACTCAAGGAAATGTGCCATTCTGACTCCACTACCATTCACTCTCTCTGTGGGCACAATGTTATCTCATAGCCTGCTGTTAAGTTGTGCTTGTTTAACAACATTGAGAGGCTGCCTAAAACCGAACAGTGAAGTTTCACAGAAAATATATTTTCTTTGCTTTATGAAGTGCATGATACAGTGTGGCATGTTTATTGTGCTGACCTTAAACATAGTTTGATTGACTTTAACTAAAAGTTCCGGGTGATCCTTTTAAATTCTGGGAACTTAAAAACATTTGGCTAAGATTCAAATGCTATTGTTTCTAAATGATGCTTATGAAATCAAAAAAGAATATTGGTAGTTTAGCATTTCCCTTGTGTTTAAAATGAAGTCTATAGCATCTCTCTTAGTACAACACAGAAATTTGACACGATGGCCTTGCTCCTTTGACATCAGAGTTAAGTTCCTGTTTCAAATAAGTAATGAGTAACATGCAAATTCTAGCATAAATTTTTAATGGTATCTTTGCTATAGTTTTAAACAATTGAAGATATCTTCTGTTTTCATGTCCTGAGATAGAAATTATAAGTAGGAAAAAATCTTCAAATATACGTCTAGGTTCACAAATCCACAGCTGATTGAAGTTTCTTGATCTGTGACACATTTCCAGTTTTAGAAACATAGTCCCTTGACTCCCAAAATATTCTTTTGGTCTCTTTCTTTTTCCATTGCACTCTTACATTTATTTAAACCAGACCCAGTGGTAACACCCCTGCACTCACTGAAGAAGTTTTCTTTCTTTCTGAAAATATCTATAAATCTCTAAATGGTGGGTACATACTTTTAAAAAATGCTATTATAATATAATATTCTACCAGATTATCTTGAAAGAGCCATAAAAGCTCACCTACAACATTATTAAAAAAGTTTTCCTAGAAGTACATGTAGGGTAGGGAAAAAGGGGAAAGCTTGTAGAGACTTATAGCTATTTGCTAAGAAAATGAGAAGTCTATGCAGGTCTATGACTTGGGGAAACTTCAGCTCGGAATAAAGTACAAGTATTTCTTGGGTTTGGCAGTGGGGATCATGGAATATGCACTTGTGTCTCAAGTGCACTTGCCTAGAAAACATTTTTGTCAAGAAGACAGTTGTCCAAGAGTCCCATCACTGACATCTGTTGTAAGTCTGAGCATGTCTACTTGGCTTCAGAGCATCTGGATAGATAGTAAGAGATTCCATCAGATTTCTGGATGTTTTGGGTTGACAACCACCTTGTGTTCTGTTTGCAAATCCTCTCTTTCATCCAGGGGGCCTTCATTTTCTATACTTGGAGACTCAGGCCTGACCACTGTCAGAGTCTATAAGGGCCCCTGAGGCTATTTCTGAGCCAGAGTAGGAGTCTTGCTTATAAAGGCACTGATGCCTTCAGCTCACTCCTCCTATCTACCCCTCTTCTGATCTCTTGTAACCCACATTTTTTGACCTAAGTCCTGATCACTCATAGACTAAACTCTTGTAGAGACTAATCCTTTGTCCCCCTGGCCTGAGTTCGTGAGCCCATACCTAGCCTGCTCAGATTTTGCACTCACATTCTTAAGACTGCTTAATATTTGTTTGTTGACTTCTTTTGGCTTTTGGTTCTGTTTGTTTGTTTTTAAATCTATAGTTTTTCTACTCGTTAATGTGGCCTTTCCTGCTCAGTTGGTTCCTATTCTTTCCAATTCTAGTGAGACAACTTTACCTATATGTTGCCAACCTGCTGAATAGTTAAAAATATTTTGTTGGGTATAGTGAACAAAGGGCTGAGTGGATCTTATCTCTCTGTCTCTCCCTCCCTGCCCTCCCCCATCTTTTGCAGTTTACTGCACTTGACATCCAAGATCCTCAATGAACCTCCTCCTTCCATGCCTACCATATTTCCATTTCTCTTCTTTCAACCAACCAACTCTCCTCTCCAAGAATAATTCTGTTCATCATTCTCAGTGTGCATGGTGTCCTTGTCACCCCTGAATCCTGGTTCACAAGTCCTCTAATGCCTTCTCCCATCTTCTCTCTATAAATTTTATTTCTAATATTCTTTCAAGGTGAAATGCAATTCTTCCTTTTTTATATAAGCAGCCTTGAAAGTTTAATTTCTTCATGCTTTGTCTTCCAAATATCTGGTAGTACTTATTCTTTAAATTACTAAGTTTTTATAAATAAGCCACTGGGCACAGTTATAGCTTTATATCAGAAACTATTTTGTAGAAAGAACTGTCCTCACTATTTTTGTGCCCATATTTTTATCTATTATGTTCTCTTGAGAGGTACTCAATAAACTTTGTTGAAGAAAGTAATCACATTAAAATGTTTGTTCTTTGTGTGCAGAGATTATTGTCACGAAAACGGTGACTACTCCCCAAACTCACCAATGTTCAATATAATTCAATTTTAGGCTCATGAAAAAGAGAAGTTATTAATTAAAAGCCAAATAGCTTCCTACAGTGGACAGATATTGTTAAATTTCTGAAAGAAGGCTAAAACCATACAGAAAATTGTCTTGAGGCTTGCATACATTCCTCCTAACTCTAAGAGGATGTTGGCCATTAAGATATGAAAATGTTTTGAGCTGGAAGGAAACAATATGAAAGAGGGCCAAATGACCTAGTTTAAGGTTCCTTTGTTTTTCTGTATAATAATGAATGCAATATAAATCTGTTAAGGTTATAAAATTTTAGAAATTTTTTTAAAGAAGGTGGTTAATAAGTAAAAATGGCAACCAGCCACTCTTAAGCATGTATTTAAAGAAATTAGAGCAGTGTATATTTCTTTTGCTGTTCCTACTAAACAACTGATGATGTGCTGAACTTCTTGAGCAGATGTAAAGGCACCACAATATGTTTCCTAATCTCTGTGTGGTTCCAGTGTTTAATACAATGGTGACATCCTTTTGTTGGCATCAGTCTTGCAATTCAGATGATCTTTCACTGCTTTGTATCCAAGCTGTGAAATCAACTATAAACAGCTTTTTTCAGTTTGCCAGTGATATGGAATTCTTGACATATGAATATTCCCCAAGGTTTCTCTAAGCCTCTTTAACCTCTGGATGCACTCCATTGACAGCTTCCGAGTTGTGATAACTATCTACCTTTTATTTCAATTTGGAGATTTCTTGAGTTATAAAATTACATTTTCTTTGGAACAAGTATTCTAGAGTGCACTGAAACAGCAGGTTCATGAATTCCCCAGAACTTTCACAGGAAACGGAGAATGCAAAGGTCATGTAAATACAGTCATAATAATGTCTTCACTGATTAAAAAAACTTAATATCAAACACATTTTAGTTTGAAAAGACTGCAGTCAGAGTGGACAGCATGGAAGGAATACATATGTGGGTTATCTTGAGGGATATGGTTCAAAATAAAGTTCCATTTTCTTTGAATATCTGATACTTCCTAAATCAGTATTTGTGTCAATCATAAACACTTAAAAAAAAACCTTTGTGGTGTGTGTGTGTGCTTTACTTGTATATGATTCCTTTAGCTATAGTACTCTTTGCCATCTATTTATATAAAAATATTTGAAGAGGAGAATAAAATTGGCAAGTTTGCAAATGGCTATACACTTTTTATTCTTACGTTATTCTGATGTTTAGATTTTTTACTACAATTATGCATTCGTGTATTATTATGTCATTAAAATCATTTTAGAAATGCATACAGTAGTATCATTCTGAATCACATTTCTGGGAAATTTAGACTAAACTTTGATCATGACAGAAATGAAGAACCAAGTATCACACGTTCTCACTCATAAGCGGACCTTGAACAACTATCGTAATACTTATAAGAAAGTATAACAACTATCTTATAAGAAAGGGATTGGCAGTAGTGAGAAACTGCCAGGGGAGGGGCAAGCACACCTCGTCAACAAGGGTACCTGCATAATGAACATTTGTATACCTAATCCTGAATTGTACCCTCCATATTTAAAATTAAAAAAAAACTTTGATCATGATTTCAAAAAATATTGCTATCATTTCTTGAGATTGTGAACTACATTTTTGTTCTTATTTATTAATTTCATTCAACAAACATTTATTGGACATTTGCTGTGTCACTCATTCTATGTTATGCATCATGGATACTAAAATAGGTAATATGAAAAAGACATAAATCATAAATAAATAAAATAAAACAAATTTCTACAGCTGCTATGATAGAAAGCTAAAAAAAAAGGCGGTTATTAAGTAATCTAAATTGCTCATAAAATAAATAATAATGTGTGAATGAGTCCCAGTGGAATGCCAGATACCAGATGCCTGGTTGGATATATCATCAATACCGCTTAGAAAAGAGTATCATTGCTTTTAGCAAGCAGATAGCCTTGTTTCCAGAGACCTGGTAGTTATATGTTTTGACATCCTTTTTAGACCTGAGGTTTGGTTGTAACACTCAAATATGCTATTTCCATGCAAATATTACCAGCAAAATATTTACTCTCTACCCCTGGATTATAATGATTCAGATGAAATATCTGCATTACAGACAATTATCAATATTCACAGTAGTTTGTATTCTATAAAGTCTCTGTGAACACTGAATTAGCAAATACAAAGTCATGGGAAATATTGGGTTAGGTTTCTGTGAGCCTCTGGTCATATTTTTGTCAATTGATCAACACATAACCTTGTTTTATGTGTGTTTCTGTTTAAAGGGAACTTACTTAGTATATACCTCTTACAAATAATTAATTTCATGGTCTTTGATTTAAAGCTGGGGGCTTTGGAAGCTATTTGCATTATATAGATACATTTGCCAACATCCTTCTAAAGCACGTCAGATTTATTAGTGTTGAAAATCTGCTCTTCCACATAACCCTTTTCGTGTATAACACTTAGGCAAGTATTTTACAAATTCTACTGATCTGCAGAAACTGCCTTCCATTTTTCGTGTCTTATCACCTGTTGAAATGTGCAGATAGGCTGGTAGTAGCTAAGGAGGCTTTAACGTTTTTCTGACCTGGGAAAAGGAACTGTAAATTTCTTTGACTTTCAGTCTCACAGTAATGCTGTCTACTAATGCTTTTTAAAAAAGTGGTTGTAATTTCATGAATCTACAAATTTAGCTTCCTTTCCATATTTTATACACTCTCGTGAAGCACCATAGATGCTGATTTAGGATTTTTCAGGGCAGACTTACATAAAGATTGGCAAATTCCTGCTTCCTTTTTCTGAATCTACCATCTCGTTGGTTCATTAACATTGAACTCACAGCCAACAGCACTAGAACTCAAGCCTGAATGAAGCTTATCTAACACACATCATCTCTGTGTAAGACACATCACAGCCTCTTCTGCTTGTGAACACTGAACAGCCCTGCAGCTGTAAGCTTGGGGGCCATTTAAACAATGAAATCACCAAATAGAGCACAAAAATGTAAAAAATGTGACATGAAATACACCACAAAAAGGACATTTGTTCACAGCATAAACTGAAACAATAAGGCAGAGCATTGTCTTGTTCAAGCTCAGCTGAGAAGGTGCTTAACAGGCAGCTCAAAATTTTCACGTCTCTGTGTGTGTCTGTGAATGACTATGAAAGTGCTGTGAATATCTACTTGAGGCTTACAAACAGATTTTAATAAGTAGGTGAATTCACAAATGATGAGGAGCCCTGGACATAATTCAGAAGCACTAACTTTTCTAGCCATTTCCTGTCCCCCAATTGCAGTACTGATTTCCAGGTCTCTGAAATATTAACAAACTACATAACCCCAAAAGAGTTGTTTGCGAAGAACTTCAAGATCATCTTATATGTTAATCATTCTTTTATCAAAAGTGAGCTTATGGCTGGGCTTGGTGCCTCATCCCATAATGCCAGCACTTTGGGCGGCCGAGGCGAGTGGATTGCCTGATCCCACGGTTTTGAGACCAGCCGGGGCAACTTGGCGAGATTTCATCTCTGCAATACATCAAAAATTAGCCGGGCGTGGTAGCGTGCACTGGTAGTTTCAGCTACTTGGAAGGCTGAGGCGGAAGGATCGCCGAAGCCCAGCAGGTCGACGCTAGGGTGGCTGTGAGTGTGCCACTGCACTCCAGCCTGGGTGACAGAGTGAGACTCCAACTCAAAAAAAAAAAAAGTGAACCTATATCTTTTCTACCAGGGTGTATAATGTTTCAAATAGATTAATGATAGGAACATAGATGTGTATGACTAGTGATGCTCTCCATAATAGCTTACTTATGAGTAGTCAAACACTGATATTCTCACATAAATAATCATGTCATAACTTGGCTAAAATTAAACAGATTATCCTTTTTTTTCAGATTTAAAATGAGAATCTATGAAGAACCATGTTCGGTTAGTTGTTCCTTAACCTTTGTTTGATTTTTGCAAAAGCGATGCCTATATCAGGTCACAAATCTACCTCTGAGTTAGGTATCAGCCATACTTTTTAAAAAAGTAAACATGTTTTCACCTCAGTCATTAGTAGTCACTGTTGTGAGTGCCTTTTCCGATGAGAAAGTCTCTCCACATCTTTTTTTTTTTTTTTTTTGAGTTGGAGTCTCACTCTGTCGCCCTGACTGGAGTGCAGTGGCACCTCCCGGCCACCACAGGCTCGACCTGCTGGGCTCCGCGATCCTTCCGCCTCAGCCTTCCGAGTAGCTGGAACTACAGGCACGCGCTACCACACCCGGCTAGTTTTTGATTTATGGTAGAGATGAGGTCTCGCCAAGTTGCCCAGGCGGGTCTTGAACCCACGGGCTCAGGCAATCCACTCACCTCAGCCTCCCTAAGGCGCGGGATTACAGGCTGAGCCACCGAGCCCGGCTCCACATCTTGACAACTACTGTGGAAACATGATATCATGGTATGCTCCCCTCAGTGCCACACAATCCTCTTCCTCCCTAAACTCCACTATGCTGTTAGTCTTCCTAGATATTTTTGCTGGGTTCCTTCAAGTCTACAGCCATTCTCTCTTTATTTATAGGTAATACAAGTTGGGGGGCTATTATTGGCAAATGATAGTTGAACCCATAGCATTTAACCAATGGAGAAGAGATCTGTATGGAGATTTGATTCAGAAATTGAGCTATAATGAAACCCATGTCCTATTCTGGAATCCCTCTGATGTCATGGTATAAAATTCTGTTGTAGAATAAAAAGTGAGACATGGTGCAAAGCACTGAACAAGGCACATCTGGAGAGGGAGGAGGATACCACCTATGCCAAGGGATGTAACTAACAGTACAAAAGCCTACAGAATTTCAAAAAATAGCAAAGAGGATTTTGGCCACATAGTGGAATGAGAACATGTGAATCAACTAAAAGTCACCTAAAATATTGGATAGAATATGATGATTGATTTTAAAGCATAGATAAAATTAAAAGACAGGAATACACCCAGGTGTTAGAAGAAAAAATAAGAAGAGAATCAAAGTGAGAGATTACAGAAACCTAATACCATGGCATTTCATGAGGATTTCAGAAAGGATATAAGCCCTAGAGACTGGAGAAATGGCTGTAAACCCCTATAAAAAAGGGAAGTATAATTGAGAGTCTTGCAAAATATCTAAGGACTTCCAGGCCTCATAACTTGGAAAACAATCCCAAACAATTAACCAGAGAAAATGTAACAAACTTGCCATTTATATGGGATTGTGTTGGGAAAAGCAAGTACTAGGAGAAATTAAAGCAGTAAGTCTGAATCACTTGCTGATGTAGGGTCCAAATTTGTGCTATCTAGGTGGTGTATGTAACATAGGATCTAGAAATCAGGCCAGGATCCGTGGCTCAGCCTGTAATCCAGCACTTTGGGAGGCCAAAGCCAGTGAATTGCCCGAGCCTGCAGGTTCGAGATCAGGCCGGGCAACTTGGTGAGACTTCATCTCTATTATAAATAAAAAATTAGTTGGGTGTGGTAGCTCATGCCTGTAGTTTCAGCTACTTGGAAGGCTGAGGCAGAAGGATCACCGGAGCCCAGCAGGTTGATGCTGGGGTGGCCATGAGTATGCCTCTGCACTCTAGCCTGGGCAAAAGAGTGAAACTCCAACTAAAAAAAAAAAAAAAAAATCAATCTTAATCCTAAGTCACTGAAATTACTTTAGACCCCTAGCAAAACAAGCCCCAAACCATCATTTCATAACCCAGGGCACTCTGAACTCCTATAGAATTTTATAAAGACAGCTGAAAATAAGGACACATTAATTACAAACCAAGAAAATGACCATGAGCAAGAGTCAGCAGATGAAATACCGTATAAATTAATGTCATAAAACTTAAAATTCTAGAACAATCTGAAAGAGATTATAAGATAAGTATGTTTTAAATAAATAAATTTTTAAAGACATAATTAATACAAACAAGCTCAACTACATTGCTGTGTTAATCTACAATCACTATTTTTGTTGAGTACTTGCAAATGAGAAATAAATCCAAAACTGACTTTTATGCAGAAGCTAAGAGTAGAAGTTGAGGAAGTCAGATTTGTTTGGATATGTGATGAATCTTTGGGTTTGGTTTTATGTCGCCAGTGTCTATCCAAAAACTATAATGAAAATCTTACTTCACCAGGAAAGCAAAGCAATCTGGTCAGGAAATGAAAGACAATTCAAAAAAGTTCAAACAAGCAGAAGTGAAGTGAGAAAGAGAAACATGGGATACTATCTGTGTCTAATAGAAATGTTTTGGAAACGTGAGATGAGATGTGGAAAGTACTCTTCTTGATGAAAAGTTCAGTAGTTTAAGACCTCATTCCAAGGAAACAATAACAATGATGAAAGTGAAATATTGCTATTATGGAACATATTTCATGATAAATGGTAAATAAGCATTGATCCATTAAATATGGCTCCATTTAACTTCCACCATTTGTCATTGCTCCTCCTATGTTTATTTCACTACCACATGGCTTTTGATTTGGAGAAACAGTAGACCTTTGTGTATGAGGCCTGACAAGTTTATGCTAGTATATCTCTCCAAGGCAAGCATACTTTTGGGGATGATAGTCTCTTTTTAAAAAAAATTAGATTTAGATTCAGGGAGTACACATGTGCATTTGTTACATGGACATGCGGTGTTTGGTTTTTTGTTTCTGAGACAGTTTACATAGGATGGTGATCTCCAGCTCCAACCATGTTGCTACAAAGGACACAACTTCATTCATTTTTATGGCTGTGTAATATTCCATGGTATATATATATACCACATTTTCATTATCCACTGACTGGTTGATTATCCACTGATAGGTTGATGAGCATTTAGGTTGATCTCACATCTTTGCAATTGTGAATCGTGCTGCAATGAGCATGTGGGTGCAGGTGTCTTTTTTGTATAACAATCCCTGTTTCTTAGGGTGGATACCTAGTAGTGGGATTGCTGGATCAAATGGTAGATCTATTTTTAGTTCTTTGAGTAATCTCCATGCCACTTTCCATAGAGGTTATGTTAGTTTTTACTCTCACCAACAGTGTGTAAATGTTCCTTTTTTCTGTATCTGTGCCAGCGTCTGTTGTTTTTGATTTTTAAATTTGTGTACAACACAGTGTTTTGTTTCTTTGTTTGCAATGAAAAAATATACCTGAGATTTCTTTCAATCCTATGAAGGAAAAGTGTTATGTGCATGACTATGGCTACCCTGGCATTTTCTCATATAGGAAAACCATTATTAATTATTGAAAAGAGCCTGATGGCAGATATCAATGGGTACAGAGTAAGAATAGATAAAAATAGAAGTCACACCAAGTAATAACCTTAGCCTTTTGCCAGGATGACCATGTGCTAGTCACTCTTTTAAGCACTTCACATCTATCAACTCATTTAGTTCTCCCAATAGTTCTACGAAATCAGCACCAACATTATTCTCATTCTACAGATGAGGAGAGTGAGGCATTTGTTCAAGGTCATATGGGTAATAACGTGGAAACAGACTAGCCCCAAATACATATGAACTCCATGTGATGGCCTCTAGATGATGCTGTCATTAAGAAAGTGGTTTTATTATTCACTCTTCCACAGACTTTGGGACAGTCAGATAGATTCACTTAGTCACTTAAAATGTATTAGACAACACATTTGTGTTGAACACTGATAGGCACTCCTTTGCAAGATGGAAAGGAATGAAACAATTGAAATTAATGTCTGGTAGACATTGTTCAAGCAACAAAACTGTGCGTAGTCTAATTCTCTTATGCACTTGGAATAATACATGTTCAATTCAATTAGATTCAATTCAGTTCAACTTAGTGCTATTACACTGATTAAGCATCACTTATATATCAAGCCCTCTATGGTAGGTAGAATAGAATGATAAATAATCCAGCCCTAGACTTCAGGAGCTCACTATCAGTAGAGGGGGCAGATATGTAAGTAAATAACTCCAAGAAAAGGCAGTATGTATAATAAAGGGAGAATTAAAGTGCCATAGGAATGCAGATGGCAAGTTGTAAAAGTAATTAATTTTTAGAAGATAAGAAGTTTGTGTGTGTATTGTATGTGTGTATATGTGCCAGAGAGAGAGGGAGAGAGAGAGAGAGAGAGAGAGAGAGAGAGAGAGAGAGAGAGAGAGAAGCAGGAAGGGAGGGAGGAAGGGGAGAGAATAATTAAAACAGGCCTTGAATGAGTTGGAATTTACTAAGCAGAAAGGGGGCTGAAGGGGTAGGTAGAGAGAAGGAGAAAAAAACAGTTAATAAAATTTTTAGCAGAGGGAACAATGTGAACAATGAAAAAGGGAGTCACAGAGGAACTTGATTCAGGATCAAGGCTGAAGGTAAGGTGGCATCACCCAAGCTAGACAGCTAATTTTTAGCATGTTTGAAGAGAAGAGAATGGGAAATGTAAAAAGGAAATAGCTGACTGGGCGCAATGGCTCAATGGCTGAGGCTAAAGGATTGCCTAAGCCTGCGGGTTTGAGACCAGTCTGGGCAACATGGTGATACTTCATCTCTACAGTAAATCAAAAAATTTAGCAGGGTGTGTAGCACACACCTGTAGTTCTGGCTACTTGGAAGGCTGAGGCAGAAGGATAGTGGGAGCCCAGTAGGTCAACGCTGAGGTGGCTGTTAGCATGCATGCTACTGCACTCCAGCCTGGGTGATGGAGTGAGACTTCAACTCAAAAAAAAAAAAAAAAGGGAATGGCATGATCAAGATATGTTTGAAGTAGCCAACTAGGGTATTGGCTGAAAGTTACACTGAAGAAAAAACAGACTGACAAAAGAAGAACATTAATAAAACAGTTACTATGGTCTTTTAAATTTCTATTTTAGCACACAAGCCCTCTTCATGAATTTTCTCTAATTACATGAAAAAAAATGGCAAAGAATAAATTGATTTGAGGATCCTGATCCATTGGTACCATTAAGAGTCATTTAATCTAGTTTGAGATTTTGTCTACATATAACCTAGATGTTTACATCTAGATATTTACAATACTCATCCTATATTGGTTGAAAACACAATTTCTCAGTGTGTCTGAGTTCAAATCCTGGTTCCACCACCAATATGCTATGTGACATTTGAAAAATTGCTTAAACTATGACTCCTCATTTATTGACCTGAGAAAGTAGTAATAACTACTTCACAAGTTGTCATCAGGATTAAGCTGCTTAGGACAATTTTTGGCACATGGTAACCATTTTATAAGCATTAACTAAAATTACGTACAAGATTTTAGGGAATTCTCTCCATTTCTTTTCTCCTAACAACTTCAAGAAAATATATCAGTTTAAATAAAGCAATACAGAAAAGAAACAAAACAGTAGTTCTTACACATTAGAGTATATTTGTAACAAGATGTAACAAGTCCTTACGTACCAAGAAACCTAAAAAGCCACAAGCATATTGATGAATCATGTTATTCTCTGAATTACATATTTTGACCTATCTTTTCTCTTTATTTATCTGATCAATGGTAGCAGCCAAAGAAAAGAATGGTCATGAAAGATTGACATTCTTGGTGAAGTATCAGTGTAACATTTAAATTAAATATGTCCCACTCAAAAGCTAGGCTCTCATTACATTTTTAGGGTTTTTGCTTTTAATTTGTAAGTAATATATTAGGAGTAAAAAAAATGTCTAAACTGAGCGAAATAAATTTCATTTAGTTCTATGTTCTTTTCAATCTATAATTTATTATCTCAATAACTTGGAAAGCATTAAAGACTTACAAATTCATCCCCACTTAAAAACTTTTCTCATAAAATGAGTTCCTATATAGGTACCATTTTATATGATCCAAAGTAGATGCATATATTTCAAATTATTTCCCATGATCATTTTTGCTGTTTGATGGCTTAATTTTGTTTTCATTGACAAAGTCTATTTCTGTGATTCTTAACCAAATAAGTAAATGGAAGGTAATAATTTCTCTTACAAATGTGATGGCTTTTTTTTTTTTAAAGAAAATAAGTATTCAGAGGTACTCTCTTTCATGTCTCTAATATTGAAAGATTGGAATAGAAGCCGAAATCCAAAGGCATAATCCCAAATCCAAAGGCCTGTGACTTGGTGGGCCTGTTAAGTAGCCTTTGAGGAAAAACAGATTTCTGCTATATCAAACACAATGAAGGAGTAAGTTCAGAAAATGGGTATTCTTGGTTTGGTGAAAGTTCATGAGTACTGGCTCTAGCCATAAATGGGTTGAAAGCAATGAAAGGCTGGAACATTTACTAGTCTTGCAGGCATTTTCAGTCTTTCTTGTTGAAAACTTCCAGTGGAGATAAAGAGAACAAACATAATGTACATATCTCTCAGGTTGTCTCACAGACAAGTGTTATAATCCATGGATTTGTATCAAATATTTTTCTACCATCATTTTTATGTTAAACGTGACTTTATAGATGATAAGAACTGTAATGAGGTGCTGCAGTCAAGCCCAGCTGAGTTTTCCCTCATGGAGCTGAAGAATGATTAACGACATAGCATTTTGAATGCAAAATCAGCAACCTATTGACTACCCAGAGAGAGCTTCTCTGCTTTTTTCCTCTCTCTGTTCTTTGACTACTGCCACTTCCAGAGCTAAAGATAAAAAATTTGCTGCAAAGGACTGCTGTGTAGATTCTGCAATGAGATATGTGTGAACCGATACTTCCTTTTGACCAATTCCATAACTCTCTAAACACCAGACCTCTGATGCTTCTCTGTGAGAAGTACAATTATGTTTTCATCATATTGAGATGAAGAGAGAGAATCAGTCTTGTTGAGTTTTACAAATTTACAAAGCTGATGAGTTTGCTTATCCTGTCTGTAGTAATTGTGAAACAATGGAAAATAATTTTATATAAATTTATATACCAATTGGACATCATTTTCAATGGCTTTGCTTTTTGACAGCTATAATGATTACACAATTTTTATAATAATTAATGTGCCCAGAAAAGAGAAAGAAAAGGTAAGACATCAGATTTACATAATATGTTAAAAGGTGTTAACAGCATAAACGTCTACCAAGATAATTTAAAGTTGCAGCATACTGTCATCAACCTATCAGCAAACATATCTTTCTAATTATAAAAATTCCAAATGATAAAATCATGATTGTTGATTCTGTGATCTTTTATGGCTGAGATCTCTGTAAGCTACAATATGGACATGGGACATCTATCACTACCCTGAAGTATTTCAGAGGAGAATGGGTGCCACTGCCTATCCCCAAGTTAAAAAAAAAAAAAAGTAGTGCCTTTTTAGTTGAATCAGAATTCTGAAGAAAGCCAGCTGTTAAGTAATCTTCAAAGTAAGTGACTGCTCAAATAGTGAAAATATCTTAAGATAATTTTCAAGTTAGACTTCATAAAGTGAATGAGGCATTAAATAAGCATTGTAGGCTACACTTGGAGTAGCACTTTGACATACATTTTGAGACATCTCTAAACTAATAGTCTATTCAAAACTCATTTCAATGCGTGTCCTTGTTATCTTGCCTGGACCTTGTAAGCTGAAATGGAAACCCGTAACATTCTTCTTTCCCCCTAGAGTCACAGAACACAGTGGAGGGTTAGTCTGACATTTTGCTTTGTTGAAACAAGCTTGTCAAATAATGATTACAGTGCAGTGAAAAATGATTATTTCATGTTGGGTGCAATATCATTTTAAAGTAATCTCAGAAATTACCATCTGGTCATTTAAAAGTGGTATCTAGTAGTAATATTTTTACCAAGTAAGTGGTTTAACCACATATGCCTTCTTTGTAAGATATTAAAATCTAAGTGAAATATCAAGACTCTGATTAGAATATTTTACTAACAAATATTATTTCCTACAAAAACTGTGGTTCAGTTGTATAGGTGCAACTGAAAGAAGAAAGTGAAAGTTAAAGGAAACATCTAATTTTTTACCCTCTAAAAATATTCAGCATCTGAAATGTGTAGTAATAGTAGATTTTATAGTCATAGACTAATCTTAAAAATGTAAATTATATTTACTCTGCTAAAACATCACAAGAACAAACCTTGCAAATGTATTGTCAGCTTGTAATATCAGTTATTAAACTTAATAAAAACAATAAGAGGTTACCTTTAACAAAGAGTTGTGTTTTATTTTGAAATCCTTGAACTAATTGATTTCAGTCTTTCTCTTAGAAAGGGCAAATAATGGCAAATTTTGTGTGGGAAAATTTGCTTTCTAAGTTTCAAAGAAAGCAAGACCATTATCAATTGTTCTTTATAACTTTATATTTCTTTTACAAATATAGATAAAATGTAGTTTTACTAGTTCAAGTAGACAGGAGAACTAGGAGTGTCTACAAGGCATTTGTTATTAATTAAGCTTCAACATGCCATCATGTGAATGTAGAGATTATAGTCTTAGTATTGAAGATTCCATGAAGGAGTAAAAATTTATCTAGTGCTGTACTTGCTATCTCCAGAGAAGATACAAAAGGCGAAGAATTTTTTTCTTCCAAATTGTACACTGTTCACAACATTATGACATTTCTATTAAGAATTCTATATATCTAGACATAATTTAAAATACACAATTCATTCTCATTATTTATAGACTGCATTTGCAAATTTTCCTACTCACTAAAATTTATTTATAACCCCCAAATCAATACTTATAGCACTTTCATTGTCATTTATATTCATGTGTAGAGTAGCAAAAAAAAAAAAATGGGGTTGTCCTGATGCACATGTTCCCAGTTGAGCTCGAACAAGGTGGTACCCTGTCGTCTTGTTTCAGCTCATACAATAAACAGATATTCTTTCCATGGTCAATTTAGTGCTCATTCTGTGCTTTTTTTTTTCTTTTTTGGTGATTTTACTATTTAAAATGGCCTCCAAGCATAGTGCTAACACACTGTCTAGTGTTTCTAAGTATAAGAAGGCTGTGATGTGCCTTACACAGAAAATATGTGTGTTAGATAAGCTTCATTCAGTCATGAGTTATATATAGTGTTGTTTGCTATTCAATGTGAATGAGTCAACAACATATGTTAAATAAAGTATCTTCAACAAAAACATACATAAAACCAGTCTATGTATTGATCAGTTGATAAAAAGGTTGTGACCAGAGGCTTGCCAGGACCTAATCCTGTATTTTCCCTAGGAACAATGGTTCAGTATTTGCTAATTTAGTGGCACCTTTATAGAACACAATTACCTGAATAACAAGAAATGACAATATCACACTTTTACCCCAGAATCATTTACACACATAAGCAAAAAGATATCATTTATCATGATAAAATGAACTGAAAGAATTTGCTCACATGTGAGCATTTCCTAATTATGATTACAAATTAAATTGAGTGAAATACAGCAATCTATCATTGATAAGCATGTAATCATTGTCTACATAGAAATGCTATATGAACGGAAGACTATAGGAAAATCATGAACAGAATTGATTCATGGAGAGATTTAATTCACTTAAAAGTATATGATTAATATCTTTGTCTAATCTTTAAGTTTCACTCAATCCAAATATACTGTCAGCAGACTTTTAAAAAACTATCATTAAAAATAAGCTAGGATTTTAAGAGATCAACTTTTAATTATTAAATTCAAAGCCATAGGTCTCAATTAAAATCATTTGGTAATCCAAACTATTTGATCACATTTAGCAGCATTTTCCATTTTGTGTCAGGTGAATTTCATGCACTGTTCAATCCATCCGCTAGATCAACATATTCTTCAAGCTCATTAAATTTTGAGTAGTTACTCAGAGTTCTTGAAGAGTTCATGTGAAAGTAAGTGGGAAAGATATTTTCTCTCTGACTTTTTAGCTCTTTTCAATATTTATGTACTGTGGTTAAACTGTCTGTGCCATTCAGCAAGCATTTGATTGTATCTGTGTTGAATGTTTAGAGATGTGAGGCCTGATATCAGATGCCCAGGAAAATGGAAGATTGCTAGTAAATAAGAATGGTAGCAACAGTCTCTTCCTGACATTTACTGTGAACCATGTACAAATAAGTCAATGACTAATTTTTCTCTTGGAAATAGGCCAGGACTGAAGTTTAACAGAACACAATTTTCATAATATGTAGCAGCTGAAAAAACTTTCAGTTAAAACTGGTTCAATTTTATTTGGCATTAAGATGGTCCCTGAGAGCGTCTCAGGTTTACCTGCATGATTCCTTATAATGACAAGCTTATACAAGTGAATATTTAATTCCACAGACTGAAGGAGATGCCATGTTGCATTATAATACATGCTCAATGGAGAAAATGCATTTCCATATATGAATCTCATCAAACAAAACGTATTCTTAACACATAAAGTGGCTAAAGGACATTTAGAAATATTAGTTGGCTGGGTTAGGTTAACTAGCTAATATAAAAAAATATAAAGTCAAGGTAATTCTCATTATTATGAGCTAAATGGAGTCCAGATAAATGGATTTGTAAGTGAAAGTCAAAGTGGTTATATTAGCTAAGCCATACAACTTTGCCTTTTAATATAGATACGGGCTGACACGTGGACAAGTATATATATATATAAACATACTTGTGTGTGTATTAGAATATATTTCTAATATTATAATTAGATTTTTATTTTTACTATATTTTTACTTTACTATAGCAAAGGAGGTACAACAGTGATCTTCATTTGGTTTACTTCAGGAATCTTTGATTATCAAATAAATTTTATCAATGTTTTAGAAGTGGATGGTGTCAAAGGGATTCTCTAATTTCATGCTAAGACTGAGAAATGTTTCTAGAAAGAGTTGTGAGAACACCGACTCTGTTCGATTACATTCTTTTTCATCTTAGCAAAACTCTTCTCTTTTGGCTTTGTGATACTTTTATTTATCTCTCATTGAATTTATGTCTCCCATTGTAACTATTGCCAGTCTAATTTTTACATCTTTCTTACTCTCAGGACTACCTGTGACCTACTACTTCAGGTGCTAAATAAGAAATGTCCCACTCCTGAATCTACATTCAATCATCTCACACACTCTTTCACTTTATCCTAAAGGTTACTCCAATAATTATTCACTGTCTCTTTGCAACTTTCATCTCTATCTGATAACATCATCCTGCCAAAAAAAAAAAAAAAAAGCTCTTCTTTGAATGTATTGCCTTCCATTCACAAGAAATTTATTAACATAAGGGTTTTTAATATTGTACATAATCTGACCTACCTTCTTCCACTCTGTTGAAAGTTTTTTCTGGAAAAAAAATGTGACCAATAACTGTCTGACATCAAAAGGAGAAGCAGCATAGGTTAGTAGTTAGGCTCTGAATCAGACAGCCTGTGCTTTAACTCTGTCATTTTCTGCAGTATCTTGGGTAAGATTTCACTATGTGCTGTAGCCGTTCCCTCTTGTAAAATGAACCTATTATTATCTATCTCATAGGGTTGTTATGAGGCCTAAATGAAACAATATTTGTAAAATACCTAGCAAAATGTTCAGCATATAGGAAGCACTATAAATAATATGTTAAATAATTAAAATTTTTTTTTTGCGTTGGAGTCTCACTCTGTCACCTGGGCTGGAGTGCAATGGCACACTCATGGCTAACCTCAGCCTTCCCTTGTTGGGCTCAGGCAATCTTCTGCCTCAGCTTTCCAAGTAGCTGGAACTAGAAGCACGTGCCACCATGCCCAGCTAATTTGTTGTAGAAATGAGGTCTCACCAAGTTGCCCACGCTGGTCTCAAAACCCTGGGCTCAGGCAATCCTCTTTGGCAATCCCCAAAGTGCTGGGATTACAGGTGTAAGCCACTGCACTGGCTAAAATAAAATAAACTTAATGCACATTTATTTTCACTATTTTCCTCTTTCTTAATCTCTCAGCAGCGTTTAATATTAATGATTACCCCTTTAGGAAACCGTCACTTGTAGTGAAATTGTGCAGCCTGGTGAGTGGACTGGTAGAAACAACAGAAGATCGAAGATATAAGGCATGTTTGGCTGGGAAAAAAGTCTTACTAGGGGGCTCAGCCTGGGTAGAGAGGCATGTTAGTGAGAATTAGAGCTAAGAATTTTAGACACTGAGAATTTTGAGAGTTTAGAGATCATTATGAAAACAGGTTCTGGAGAATTGAGACAAATGTTAGTTAAGGCGGAGAGATGAATGGGAATTGAAGAGGTCTACAAACTGTGGAGCTTTTGTTTTAGAGTGGTTTGTAGCCCAGACTACAGTAGGTGATATAGGCATGAAAGAGAACATTAGGTTAGGTGCCCTTGGGGGACCACTGAGATTTAGAAGGCAATGAGACAGGAAAGGCAGTTACTAGGCTCAGTACACTTTCAGTTATTTGTATTTATTTTTATTTTTAATTTTAATATTTTTGAGTAAAGTCTCACTCTGTTCCCCAGGCTGGAGTGCAGTGGCACGCTCATGACCTGCTGGGCTCAGGTAATCCTTACACCTCAGCCTTCCAAGTAGCTGGGACTACAAGCGTGTGCCACCATGCTTGGCTTATTTTTTATTTTTATTTATTTATTTATTATTATTATTTATTATAAAGATTTGGGTTACAATTCAGGGTTAGGTATGCAAACATTGACTATGCAGGTAACCCTCATTGATGAGGTATGCCCCTCCCCACCAGCAGTTTTCCTCAACTGCCAAACCACCCCCCTCCCCTGACAGTTTCCCATTACTGCCAAAGGCTTTCTTATAGTATTATAATTGTACAAGTTCTGCTTATGAGTGAGAACATATGGTACTCTGTTCTTTGTTTCTGTGATAGATCACTGAGTATGATTGACTCCAAATCCATCCAAGTTGCTGCGAAGTCCATATATTCGTCCTTCTTTATGGCTGCGTAATATTCCATTGTGTATATGTACCACATTTTCTTTATCCAGTCCAGCTTCGATGGGCAACATGATTGGTTCCATGTTTTTGCTATTGTGATTAGAGCTGCAACAAACATACATGAGCAGTTATCTTTTTTGTAGAATGATTTGAGTTCGTCTGGGTATA